>PVJL010009207.1:0-59392 GCA_004026885.1 Lyroderma lyra
CGCGCGCGCGCACACACTCACCCACACACCCACGCACGCGCACACACACACCCTATTACAACCGCTAAATGAATTCAGTAAATCATCAGGATAGAACACGAATGTGCACAACTCGGTTGCATTTTTATACGCCAATAACGAGCTCTCAGAAAGAGAAATTAATTAACAATCCTATTTGTAATTGCACCAAAACAAACCAACAGAAAACCAAACAATCTACTAGGAATAAACCTAACCAAGAAGGTAAAGACCTGCACCCCGGAAAGCACAGGCCGCCAGCGGCCAGCCCAGCGCGGTCAGACCCGGGAAGCTGGGGCCGGGGGGCCGTGGGCCGGGGGGCCGGGGGGCGGGAGGACGTGGGGACGGGGAGCCGGGGGCCCGTGGGGACGGGGAGCCGGGGGCCCGTGGGGCCGGGGGCCGGAGGCCGGGAGGCCGGGGGGCCGGGGGCCGTAGGGACGCTGCCGCAGGACAGCGCAGGGCCATGGGCGGGAGCCGCTGCTCCGGTCCCTCCGGAAGACGGACGAAGTCCCCGATCTCATCCTGGGGGGGCCGCCGCCCCGCGACACGACCCCCCACACACACATCCCCGGCTCGCCCGGTCGCCAGCGCAAGATGTGTGACGCTGCGGGCACCGACGGCAGGACAAGCGACGCGCGCGGCGCGGCAGCGCGGAAGGAGCGGGGCTCTGCCGAAGGGAACGCCGCGCGTCTCATGGACGCGATTCAGGGGTTCCGCGAGCTTCCGCGGGCACCTCCCTTCCTCACGTGCAGTGTGGGACCGTCACGCGCACCGATCGGGGCGCCACTGCCCGGCGCCACCGCGGAAGAGCTCGGCGCAGCCATCGCCCCCGCACGCCCCTCCTGGACGCCCGCGTGCCGGGCAGCACGCAGCAGTGGGCGCCGGGGGTGAGCTCCGTAGGCAGAGCCCGGTGCAGCGCTGCCCGCCGGGAACGATGGGACCAGTTTCCTCCGGAAAGTCCACGATTTCCGGGATGGAGCCGAAGGGCACCCCGAGCGCACCCCTGCCCTTCGGGCCCCGCGCGGGCGGCGGCAGGCCGGTGAGGCTGGCCGGTGCGCACACAGATCCGGCGGACGCGGCGTTAGCACAGGCTCTTGCCGTCTTTGATGCGCATTCGAGGTGCCCCTGGCCCAGGGTGGCGTCTGTTTTGCTGGAGCCCCCAGAGTCTGACGGGGTGTGCAGCGCCTGCAACCTCAAAGGCGGCCTGGGACACCGCTGGGGGCCAGTGCCCCTTCCCGCTCCCGCCGCCTCTGAGGAGTGCGCCCACCCGGCTGCAGAAGGCTGCGCCACCAAGGACAGCGAGTACGACCGTGCAGAGAGCCTGTGGACCGGCGACACCTGCAGGGAGAACCGGGAGGGGGGACTTCTTCATGCGGAGCTGGTGCTTTTGGGCTGTGACAGCAGAGGGTGGTTTGGGGTGTGTGTGTGTGTGCTGTTTCCTTAGGGATGGCCAGAAAGACAGCGACGGGATTGGGACCTTGGCTGGTTGCCTGGTGGAGGTGAAGAGACCCACATGTTCAGAAATGTGAGCGTTCCCTAGGACCCACGGTAATTTGCAATTGTGTTCGTTCTCTGCAACGCTCACGCTTCCGGGAGTATCCGCAGTTTTGTGCAATTCTGTGTCATGTGGCATCATCTATGTTATGGCATTTAAGTCATAACGTCCCTTCAGAATTCAGTTCTGTACAATTATTTTTTTCTTTAGAAAATGGATATTCTGAATCATTTTAATTGCTAAAAAATGCAATTGGGATTTAATATGGCATAGTTTGGGGTATTTTTTTATACGCAAAGGTCTATGAACCAATAAACCCATTTCAAAGTGAAAAAAAAAGAAAATTGTAAGACACTGAAGAAAGAAACCGAAGGGGAGGAGGAGCGAACAACGGAGACCTGAGCCCGTGCAGCTGGAGCCAGTGGGGGGGCGGGGGGAGCAGCCTCGTGTGTCGCTCCTGAGACTCTGTGTGGAAGGACATGAGCCTGCGTGGAAGGACAGGGGGGACCTGCCTGGAAGGACTGGGGGCCTGCGCGGGAGGACATGGACCTGCGCGAGAGGACATGAGACTGCGCGGAAGGACATGGGCCTGCGCGGAAGGACGGGGGCGGGGGGCTGCCTGGAAGGACTGGGGGCCTGTGCGGGAGGCCATGAGCCTGCGCAGGACGGACACTTTCACTCGACTTGGCAACAGAAATGTGGTGGCTTGATGGAATGAAGTGGGTTCCGGGACAATGGGAAGCAAGTAGACACATCACGTTTACAAATTCTTTGAATAAATTTTGTTGCAGTCGCTGAAGGGGGCAGGTAGGGTCAAGGAGTATTATCGACCCATTGGCTGGGGAAGCCAGTACCAAGGTCACAAGGGGAGCTGCAGTGCAGCCCAAAGCAAGAGTCAGGGAAAGTACCCTGGCTTCTTTCCCCAGATGTCTCCAAAGCCATGTGAGAGAGGATGATGGGAAACAGCCTGCAGAAGGCAGCACTGCCACCCACCCCCAATACAAAGTCGAGCAGGAAAGGAATGGCCTTCGGAGGGAGGAGAAAAACGGTCCTGCACAAGGTGGACTGCTGTGTAACTTTTCTGCACTGCACTTTACCTTACAAAGGGCTTGCATGCCATTATAGTCAGGTTCACAAAAGGTATTTGTGAAGTCCAGGAAAACAGGCTCTTCAGTCAATGGTTTCAGAAGGACCCACAGAACCTCCCTGGCACCTTTGCTGCACTGAAACGCACAGACACGTTCATGGGTCAAACAGCGGGTGCGCTTTTGCAGCAGCCTTTCAGGTCCTAGGAGAGGAGACCACTTCGAGTTGCGGGCAGAGCCTTAAACAAATAAACTTTCACAACCGGGAGAGGTGAGAATTCAGAGAAAGTGAGCCTACGCTGGACAGCAGTACCAGGAGGCGGCTTGATCTGCATGTTGGGAGAAGTGAGCCAAATGGAAAGCAGAGTGGGCACAGCGCTGGCGGAGGTCTGGAGCGGCCACGCACGACTCATGTCTCAGGCTCCTCCAGCCGGCTGGGCAAGAGCAGGGCATGCTGGGACTGACTGCAGTGCAGGTAAGCTCATCAGAGCGATCTGCTGAGTCAGCGAGCCGGCAAGAGCTGAACCCAAACTGCTTAACAAGGGCATCACCGAAGTCTTGGCCAGGGGGGCTTGACCGGGTCAATACCGCCAGGCCTCTACTCACATGCGGAAGAGAAGAAAAGCGAGTTGGTGGGAGTGGGGGGGTTTAACTCTCTGTATCGTCTCCATAGTCCTCCCGAAGAAACCACCCAGGCCCTACAAGTCTGGACTTTTTAAAAATTAAATTTATTGAGATAATTGTAGATGAGCACGCCGTTTTAAGAAATGATACACTGACCCTGTGTGCCCTTTACCTCGTTCCCACTGATAGGCTCCCGGCATCCGTACGTCCAGATACAGACCGTACGGGAGCATCTCTCTGCTTCCTAGGTGAGATGCTGCCAATTCACAAACCGTTTAATAGAGCCGATTCGACCTTCAAATTTAAATTAAACATTTAAGATGCGGACAGTTGTGGCACAGAAGTCCCTTAGGGGCCCTCCTTGAGCCACTCCCGGAGTAAGTAACGCTGACAGGACTCATCCAGGCCGCAACATGACCCACACTGCAGCGAACCGGGAAGGGCGCCGGGAGGGGCAGCGCAGACGCGCAGCAGGGACTCCCGCACAGGCGCTGAGAGCACCTCGCCAGTCTGCAGGGGCGGCCCGCCCTTTCCGCCACAGCCGACCAATAGCAGCAGGATGGGCTGGGCGCTTCCGTCGGGGACCCAAGGAGGACCGGAAGCGGGCGGCCGCGCGGCCAAAATGGCAGACCTGCACCGCCAGCTGCAGGAGTACCTGGCGCAGGGCAGAGCGGACAGGCCGGCGGCCGCTGAGCCGTTGCTCGCCGCAGACAAGGCGGAGGAGCCCGAGGCGGGGGCCGGGCCGCTGGGGGCGTGGCTGGGGCGCGCGGGCCTGCGCTGGGCGCGGAGCCCCGCGGAGCCGGCGGCGGAGCCGGCGTGCCTGCCCAGCGTGACGCGCACGCAGCGGCTGGCGGCGAGCGGCGTGTGCCTACTGCTGGCCGCGCTCTGCTTCGGCCTGGCCGCGCTCTATGCGCCCGCGCTGCTGCTGCGCGCGCGCAAGTTCGCGCTGCTCTGGTCGCTGGGCTCGGCGCTGGCGCTGGCGGGCGGCACGCTCCTGCGGGGCGGCGCGGCGTGCGGGCGCCTGCTGCGCGGCGAGGAGGCGCCGTCGCGGCCGGCGCTGCTCTACGTGCTGGCGCTGGGCGCCACGCTGTACGCTGCGCTGCGCCTGCGCAGCACGGTGCTCACGGCGCTGGGCGCCTGCGCGCAGGTGGGCGCGCTGGGCGCCGCGCTGCTGGGCCTGCTGCCGCCGGGCTCGTGCACGGCGCTGCGCTGGGCGCTCGGCCGCAGGGGCGCGGGAGCCGGCCTCGCCAGGGCGCTGCCCGTGTGAGAAGCCCGCGGACCCGGCCGGCCGAGCGGAGGAGGACTGCACCTGCCGGGCGCCGAGCGTGTGGAGCGGCTGCTAGCAACTGGAGACGCTGCGTTGCCAGCTGTGGTTCTCTCGTCGGGAGCTCGTGCGCTGCGGACGAGCTGGCGTTTCAGTGAGTGACGCGCGGCGGCAGGCGGATGGAACGCGGATGAGATCGTTTGCGGTAACCGCGGCCTTGCACTGAGCTCAGCAAAAACACAACCAGCCAAACCACCCGAAACGGCTCTTCTCATGAGCTCTGCGGACTCGTCTTGGATTTTTGTTTTGCCTTTTCAAAAAACATCCAGTGGCAGATTGTAGTTCAGCTACAAGGTTTTTTTTTCCCCCTTTGGGAATTTTCTCTCATTCTTCAACGTGAGTGGACCTATAAAAATATGGGATTGAACACTGAATTTAGTCATCGGGTTCTTTTTTTACTTTCGTTAAAACGGTTTACCTCGTTTTTGTTTTTGTTTTTGAACTCAGATTGTAAACATGGTATCTTACAAAGTCGGAGGAAAATTGCTTCTGTATTGACGAAAGCGATGGACCCAAAAGGACACGTTCTGCCCCAAGCAGCGCGGTATCCACCAAGGTACATGAAGTGCTTTGAGGGGCCCCTGGGAGACAGGAAGACCCCCAATTCCCATGTTGGATGGAAACCATGGATTTGTGCAAGGTCTCCCAGTTCCTAATTCCTGCTTTTTAAACTGTAACTTAAAACTTTGCAGGCCAATCCAAATGCAACCCAAGACGTTTTTGATACCTAATCACCAAATTTCCTTCCTAGGTTCAGCACTTTTGTCTATGACTTTATTGCACACCTTACTTTACTGCCAGAACTAGGGCCTCAGTATTCCGAGGAGTCCAGACACTCCATGCTTTGTCAGTAGCTCTATATTCACTGCAAAGTAATGTTTAGAATTTTAAAATTCTATTCAGTGGATCTGTTCATATCAGCATTATTAACACTTGAAGAGCCAAGCCTCAGATCGGTTCCATCCGGATCTCTGGGGGTGGGACCCATGTTTTTTTTTAGCCTTCCACATGATTCCATGTTCGCCAAAAGGTGAGAATGCTTTTTCTGTGCCCCACCCCCGTTGCAGTTGGAAAGCTTGCTTTCTGGGGCTGGATTCCAGTGCTGCCTGAACAGGTGTGGTAGGCAGCAGGAGAGAACTGCCTCTTCATCAAACCTCAAAATTTGCATTCTTCGGTCCTGATGAGTGTCCTAAGCCCTTCCTCAGGAAGCCACACGAAAATGACCGATACCCACTGTGGGCCCACAGGCTCCTCCCCCACAGAACTCTCTAATACTGCCTTGTTCCAGGGTCAGCGAATGGGGTTACCCACCTCACTGAGCGACCACGAACCAAGCTGCTGCTGTTTCTGCTCCCTTGGCTCAGTCTGTTCTGAGTATCTCGATGGTCATCGCTGAAGACCTTAGTGTTTATTAGCACATGTTCATGTTGATGCTATTAATGTTTCTAGAAATTGTTTCCCCGTTTTCTCAAGAATTCACTGATAATGTATCTTTTATAAAATTCAGCACAATTATCTTGTATTTTGTCGGTGATATTTTACAACTCCTATATATGTATCTCCTAAGTATTTCACAAATATATAATGCAGAGATTTGTTTTTTTTCCTAAATGAATTCATTCTCAAAATGTGATCTGGTTGTCGGCTTACTGAGGTACTCACTGTGTTTTACAGTTGAAGCCTCAAGTGTTAAGATGATCAGGGTCTGACCATGTGAATCTCGACAAAGCAGCCTAACCTCGATGGCGTTTGGTTTCTGGGTCCCTTTTTAAGCTATCCCACACACCTGAAGCAGTCTTTTACCTCCTCATCGTGTGTACAGTGAGGTGCTAAGATGTTTTTCATTTCAAAGTAAAGTGAAAATTACTCACCTGTAATCCCTAGGTTCTAAGGCACTACACAAAGCAATGTGAGTGGAAGCCGTTTTTTTTTCACTCTGTGGAAATAACTTTCATCATTTTTTACATTAGAGAACTAGTTATGAGTTTTTAAAATACTGTCCAACTGTGTCAGTATCCCTCTTCTAAGCAACTACTGAGACTTCCAGCACTACTCACTTTGCCAAGTGCCAACCTTTTGAATAATAAGGGCTTTCTTATAAAAACCAAGGGTCATTACTGAAAGTATCATGGCGTTACCTCAAACTGAACTTCTGGCGTCCAATGCAAACTGGGCCAGATGTTGATTTAAAACTAAAGCAATGTTGGGAGCTCCCTGGTGGTGTAGTGGCTTAAGGCTTCAGTGCTGGCACTGTCAGTGCTGCGGCCTGGGTTCGATTCCCAGCCAGGGAGCTACCCACCAATTAAAAAAATAAATAAAATAAAAACTAAAGGAATGTGCTGTGGACAGGACTTCCTGACTGAGTTTGTTAGAACTGTCCTTCGCCTTACACACTGGTATCTCCATGGAGCTGGTATGGAAGAGAAGGAAATGAAACTTGCCAAGTGGTTTTTAGAGTTTTGGTCCGTTCCTTTTCAAACTATGAAAGGATTTAGAGTAACCCAAAGGCTGCCTGTGGTTATTACAGGCTTACATCAACTTCCTGTGGTCGGAAACAGTTCCGGTCTAAGGCGTGAGCCCTAGGAGAGGCACCCAAGGGAACCCCTGCCCGGACGGCAGGGCACTGTTCTTCAGAGTGCAGCCCTGCAGCTGCCAGAGCACGTCGGGGCTCTGAATCTGCTTGGACTTGCGCTACAGCTGTACGGTGTTTCTCACTCTGTGACCCAAGTGACTGTGACCGATGGCAGATGAGAATGTGAACACAAGACGTTCACAAAAGGAGTTACTGCAGATGACTCAGGTTCCCATCAAGTACGCACTCGCGTACGAAAGCGCTCACTGTCACCCCCGCCACACACACACACACACCACCACAATGGGAACGAGGGCTGGCTTCTGGCACTTCTTGCATAAATCACTTTCTGTATTCATACAAAAACAACTTAATGTTTTTCTCTGACAAACTGTACATATAGAAATAAATTTCAATTGGACATGAACGTAAAGTTGTGGAGGAGCTCCTGTTCTTGTGACGCTTTAAAAAAAAGATTCCAGCTTTATCTTCACAAAACGACGGGCGCCGGTGGCAGCCAGGACGCGGGATGGCGCCCAGCTGTGAGGAGCTGTGGCTGCCTCCCCCTCCCACGCCAGGGTGGTCGGCCTCGGGGAGGGGGGTGCTCCAGGCGCAGGGCGGACTAGGGCTCCGTCCTTCAGTTTTCAGTCCTGTCCCCAGGGGCCAGGTGTGCTCCAGCTCCTACCGACCCCTCCCGCCACCCCTTGAGGCCCCTCGCCTGGGCGGGCCGGAGTTCATGCTGCTCCCTCTACCCCAGGTGCTGGCACTCCGGACGCCCCGGGAAGGGGTGCCGCTGCCTGGGGGGCCCCCAAAAGGCTCATCTCTGTGGTAGCCATCGTGGTGCTCTCCATCCAGTGAGCTGGAACGCCCGGGCTTCACTCTCTGGGCAGGTCCCGGGGCCCCTCGGCCTGAAAGGAAACAGGATCCACATGACCCTCGTGCCACACGCTGCTGGTGACTCCGGGGACAGACTGACCTATGACAACAGGACACTCGGGTCTCTTTAGGACAGTTGGGGGGGGGGGGGAGACTGGTGTGTACAACACTGAAAGCTGTCCCTTGCCTCCATCCTGGCTGGATGCCCCTCGCCCCACTAGACCTGTGTCCCCAAGGCTGTGACAAAGACCGTGGGCCACAGCGGTGAACATGGAGCTCCGTGGGGTCACGGGCACCGGGCCACGTCCCCAGCCTGCAGGTAGTGTGCCTGCACCCTCCCGTGCCACCGGCGGTTCTGGGCACGGAGGGTAAGTGCTTACTCTGACGATCCCACAACTACGGCACTTCAGATCTCCTTTCAAATAACGAGTGAAATAACATGTTTCTTGTGAAACAAGCAGAAGAAGCCGTGGCGCCCACTGGCCTCCCCTCACCTTTGCCCCCACAGTCCTCAGCAGGGCCCCCCGGGGCGTCCATCTCTCTGTGCTCAGAAGTCCCTGGCCCATCGTGCCAGGGGCGCTTCCGGGGCGGCAGGGACGCCATATCCATGCCCTGCAGCGAAGAAGACCGTTCTCTGCTGGCCGGGGAATGGCCGTCGTGAGGGGGGTGGTCTGCATGGGGGGCGTCCCGGAAATGCTCGTGACCTGGTCCTGCAAGGAAACAGGGGGGCAGTCTCCTCGCACTAAAGCCCGCGCGGCCAACAGCAGACGGGAACCACTCAGGGAAACACGGGACACCCAGCAGGGGTCACATCACACAGCGGCGGCGTGACCAAGGTCACGATCACACCAGCAAGCCTCCTAACGAGGAGGCAGTGAGGTCCGGAAAAGCGGACCCCAAGCTTTTTGGTCTTAGATGTCTTCAAACTCTTCAAACTTAAGAACTGCTGAGGGCCCCACAGAGACTTCCTTCATGAGAGTTGTAGCTAATATTTGCCGTAAAAGCAGTTGAGACCAAGAGAACCTTCATTTAACTACATTTTCCAAAACCAAAATAATTCAGCGCAAAGGGCTCTAGTGTGTTGTATTCACACAAATCCCTTTCGTGTCTGGCTCAACAGAAGCAAAGATGGATTCTCCCTCGGTTTCTACACTCAGTTCCCTGCGACAGAACGCTGCTGCCCTGCTGCCGGCAGGTACGAGGCCGAAGGTCTCCGCCCCGGGGTCCCCGCACGACGCCCAGCCCCCCCCCCGCAGGCCCCGGGCTGCGCCCCGCCTTACCCGGCTCTCTGTTCCCGTCCCAGGCGTCTGGCTTCCGTCCTCCTTCAAAGCGAGGGAACTCGTCGGGAGTGGGGAGCAGACCCTTCCTTCCTCCTGCGCACAGAACGAAGTGGCACAGGCGCAGGCCCCCTCAGCTGCGTCCTCGGCCCCCCGCCATGCCCCGCCCGCCGCCTGCGCACACGCTTACCTCGTGGGGCGCCCCGGCCTCGCCCCCGCAGGTCCCTCCCACGGGCGGCTTCATCAGAAGCTTCAAAAGTCTCCTCTGGACCAAAGTCCTCAGGACCAGGGAAACCGTCCCTTCCTCGTGGGGGGGCACGGCCCTCGTGCCTCGGGGGGGCCCCTCTTCTGAAGCTGTCAGGAGAACAGAGGAGGTCAGCGGGCGGGACACCTCGCAGTGAGTCCACGTTCAAAGGGGCACGCTGACGGGAGAGCAGGAGCCACGGGTAGCGGAGGAAGGCCACGCGCGCCTGCTTGCTGCAGCACGTCCACGCCCCCGGGTTCCAGCCGGCAGGCAGCAGACAGAACGGGGGCCTGCTGCTGTCCTTGGGGCACCAGTCACGCATGGCGCCCTCGCGACCGCCGCGTGGAACCAGCGCCTGTGGGCACACCGGGGCTCGGAGAGGTTCGGTCACGCGTTCAAGGACACACACGAGCGTCTGCATTTGAACTCGGCCAGTGTGGACACCCATACCCCCGGCCAGCTCTTCACCATCGCCTCCCAATGCGCTCCGTTGCCCCCGGCATTTTTACGGTGAGCATTTACTACTTACACAGAGACGGGAGGGGGGCGCGGGTTCAGCCTGGCCCCGTGCTGACTACCTGGGGGGCCTCCGCTCTGCCACCCGCCCCGGCCCAGCCTCCACTCGGGTGGCCGCTGGACAGTTTCAGCGCATCCCGGGAACCCTGAGGGGGTCGACTGCTGCCGATGGGTGGCCGACGGTGGCTAGGCCGTGGACCAGCCCACCGAGCCCCCTGATCGTGGGCTCCTCACAGGCCGGGCCTGCCGCTGCCACTCGAGTTTCCATTCAGGTGTCTTTACTCCATTTTCAAACTCACAGCAGAAGACGAGATCGTGCCCATCGGCCCTCCCCTGGACGCCTCCGTCCCTGAGACGCTGCTGCACCCTGGACGTGTCCGTCCCGGAGACCCTGCTGCACCCGCTTCCCCGCCGGCTTACAAAGCCCTTCTCGAAGCCGGAGCGCTCGGACTCTGCTGCGACGGTGCCCCGCCCCCGGCGCTCCAGCCTCTGTCCTCACAGCACCTTCTGCACCAAGTTGCACTGCGAGCACCCCAAACAACATGCAATGTTACTGAATGCACAGCCTTGACTTTCTCCAGCTGTCCCCAAACTGTCTCTCACAGTCGTTCTCAAGGGTGGAGTCCGGTCGCAGCCACACCCCGGCGTCAGCGGGCACTTTTACGCGGGAGCAGCCCCTGCGGCACCGTCTCTTTCGCGGCCTTGGCATTGTTTACCGGTCCGTGCAGGTGTCTTACACAACGCACCGCAGTGTGAACTTCTGCCTCCTCAGGGTCAGGTCCGGGCTGACGTATACCTCCACGGTGACGTCAGCCTGTCTCCTCGGGCGTGACGTAAAGTGCTGTGGTGACCAGGTTCCACTGCTGCAAAGGTCCTTTTTCCCGTTTGCATTAAGTATCCGTGAGGTGATGCCTCAGCACGGTGACACTGTCCTGTGTCCCACAAGCTTTTACACCATGATTTTAGCATCCACCGAGGGCCTGTGCTGAGTGAACTGTGCCACTGACTGCTTACAGAAGAGGTGACTTCCTAACCCTAAGCTCCACCCACGTTTGTCACGTGCTGTTTTACTGTTAAAAAAGCTTTCCCCTCTTCCACCCCCCACCCCAGCGACCTTTTTAATAACTGTCTTGGTCCCAAGGTACCTCGGGAGTCTTACTCCTGAGAACAGGAGGGGTGTGGCTAGCTCACCAGCTGAAGCAATAGCGTGTGATGAGGGTGGCACAGGCCAGGGGCAGCGTGGCGTGCGGACGGTGGAAGGGGAGGGCGAGGCCCCGGACACAGGGGACTCTGTCCAGGCATTTGTCACCCCACAGCCCAGTCACAAAGGACAGAGGGTCTCATCTGACCTCATTAGAAAACAGCCCCAGTGTGGGTTAAATGTGTCCCCCACAAAATTCATATGTCAAGACCCAAACCCCAGTGGGATCTTCCTGGAGACAAGCCTTCGAGAGGCAACTACAGTTAGAGGAGGCCTTGGGGCGGGGCCTTGTGAGGGAGCGGAGCCCACAGGAGGGGACTCGGGGAGGGTGATCTGAGGCCAGGAAGACACGGCTCCCCAGGAACCCGCTGCGGGATCGGACCCCAGAACCACGAGGACACAGGCTTCTCTGACCAAGCCCCAGCCGCGGCCGTTGCGCCGTGGCCGCCCGCACTGACCAGTGTGCCTGCTAATGACTCAGTCATGCAGGGTACCGTCCACCTGCAGTGTCACCACCCCGCTCAGGGCCCCGAGAGCACAGAGGCGGGGAGACAGAGCCCCGCCCTCGGGCCACCGGCACACTTCCGGGAGAGACGGGGGATGAGGACATGAACACACAGCTCCGTTTCACACGGTGCTGAGACCCACGGAGACACGTGAGGCCAGGGAAGGAGCTGGTGTGAGCGCACTGATGTGACAGGAGGCGGCACACGGGATGGGGACATGCGGCACGTGAGGGCCAGCACAGATAAATCAGGCTGGGAGCCCGGAGGCTCAGATAAATCTGAAACTGCACAAGATGCAGAGTTCAAGAACTCCGTGAGAGCTGCCTATGCCAAAGCCACCGGGAATGAGGCAGCCGTGGACACACAAGGCCACTCCGAGGAGTGGACCCTTGGGTGTCACTGAGAGGCCCTTCCAACAGCTGCTCTCTGCAACACGACCCGAGAGGCTGGAGGTCGCTGGTGGTCAAGGCGACCACCCACGAGGCAACAGCAGTGACAGCTGTGACGGGAGGGGGGCTGGGAGGGACAGGAGTCCGTGCTCAACATCAGGGGCAGGTGACACCTCTGCAGGTGGAGATGCTGCTGGTTCTCAGCGTGACCCCTGACCTGCCAAACATGGACAGCGATAGCGACCTCGCACCTCACTGCAGTAGCTGGGCACGGTGACACGTGCTGCCCACGAAACGCGCCCTCACCGCCTGCTCGGCGTCTCACCTGAGACTCCGCCAATTCTCGCTTTTCGTCCGTGCTTTCCCTCCCTCCCTTCTTACCCCAAGCGAGCTGGGTGGGCAGGGCTGCCCGGGACCTAATTTAACAAGATTGTTGCCCAGTGTGATCTGATTTCGTAAAGATACGCAGGAACTTCCGCAAAAACTACCTATTTGAGGATTCCTTCACTCTTAATCTGGTATCTGTCTCCCATTTCATCGTTCTCCTCAAAAGAACCTCGAGACACCTGATGAGACCCAAACGTTACAGGATACGAACCCTCCCGTCTCTTTAAGACGACCAAAAACTGAGCAGATTCCTAAATCGTAAGGACAAGAAGAACCACAAACAGGTCACAAAGCGTAATTTTTTCCGTCTAAATGGGAAGCGTGCAGCGGGCGGGGCTGGCACAGCCGCGCGGAGGGCGGAGGAGGCCTCGGCGGGAGGCTCGCGGGTGGGGGGGCTGCAGGGAGAAGCGCGCGCACAGCGCGCCTGCCCACCTTTCTTCCCTGCGTGCGCGGAAGCGCGGGTCCTCAGGGTCCCGGGGGAACCGCTCGTCTCCGGGTCTGCGGCCTTCCCACACCCCTGGGGGGCCCCGGGCTGCGCCCCGACCGTCCCCCTCGCCGAACTCCCTGTGGTCAGGAGGAAACGGGGGCCCGGGGCCCCCTCGCCTCCACTTCTCTTCTTGGGGTAAAGGTCCTCCTCGCCCCTCAAATTCTCGTAGGCGGTGGCCAAAGCGCTTGTCAGGGTGGAAGTCGTCTGGTCTGCTGAAGTCGTCGGGGAAGTCGGGGTGAGGGCCGCGCCTGTCGGGGGGGCCCCTGCAGTCCTGGCCGCCGCGGAAGGGCCCCCTGTCCGGGCCGTGCTCGGGGCCGCTGCTCGGGCCCAGGTGGTGGTTTGGGGGGCCCCGGGGTTCACCTGCAGGAGACAGAGCTGATTTTTACATGTTGGACCTCCAGCCCCACAGCAGTTCAGAACACACTCGCTAACTCAGAAGGTGTCCCTCTCTGTCCTCAGCATCCTCAGGGGCCTGGTGTCCCGAAGACACCGCCCCTCGGTCCTTACAGAACTCGCCCTGCAGCAAATCACTGATGTCAAGTGAGGTGGGCAAAGCTGACCTCCTCGTACTGCGGCCACGCGGGGCCGCTGCAACCCCTGGGC
This sequence comes from Lyroderma lyra, assembly GCA_004026885.1. Lineage (NCBI taxonomy): Eukaryota > Metazoa > Chordata > Mammalia > Chiroptera > Megadermatidae > Lyroderma > Lyroderma lyra. Next base: position 13,605 of record PVJL010009207.1, read on the forward strand.
CAGGGGCCTTGACGTGCCAGCTGGCACCTGGGTCCTCACCACAGCCGTAAGGCGCACGGGCCACGCGCCCCGCCTCCACCTGCCCGGTGGCCACGCCTCCTGCTCCTCACGCTGCCCCCGCAGGGAGCAGGGAGCAGGGAGGAGGGCCCTGCGAGCGCGGGCAGCTCCCGGGGTGAACGCTGGTTTCCGAGCAGCCTCCCACCTGAGCGCTGCGTTCGGTCCCGAGGCCAAGGTCCGTGCTCCGGCTGCAGAGCTCAGTGCCACACACGTGCGGGGCAGGAGGGAGGACTTTGAAAACGCAACACTGAAACCGGTGCTGTGGGCACTGCACGCGCCCAGACAAGCACCAGCCCTGCTGAGCGGCCGGCGGGGCGGGGCCAGCAAGGCGGGGCCGCGGGGCCCGGCCCTACCACCAGCCTCCACCTAATGCAAATCCATGAACTGAGACAACAGGGGACAGAGCGAGGACCGGGGGCGACGAGGACCGGGGGCGACGGTGCCCGCGTTTCCTGGAGGTCCTGACTACCCGCCGTGACACAGCAACGACACGACTCCCCCGTGACTCGCTCCAGGAGGCCGTGAACTACAGGCTCTCACCAGGGTGTGCACACTCACCTTTGCTGGGGCCGGGTCCCTGTCCAGGAGTGAGTGGGATCCGTCCCTGGGCCCCCTGCTGCCCGAGGCCTGGTATCAGGGGTGGGGGGCCCGTGCTCTGTCCTTCCTGAAACGATGTGGTTAAAGGAGGACTGTGAGATCACAGGCTGTGCCTCATGGACCCCACTGTCACTATAATGTGACAAGATGGAAACACTGCCCTGCCCCCCGCGCCTCCAGCAGTAAGTGAACATCACGGCAAGGTTGCCCGTGGACAGGCCTCGCCTTCACGGAGAGGATGACGTCTCCCGGAGGGTGACACCGTCCGAGGGATCCCTGTGGTGGTGGCCTCGGTCTTTAGAACAGATGGGCTCAGGTCCCCGTCAGCGCCCGCTGAATAAAAGCGGCATCATGCTGGGGTGGGCAAGGTGTGTCAGTAAGAAAAATGGGCAGAGACTGCCATCCGGCAACGTGAGATCTGAAATGCCCTGTGATGCATCGAGGCTTCACAGTCCTTCCTCTGGCATTTCCACCTCAACTCAGTCTTTAGAGCCATGACGCTTTTCACGTAAAAAATCGTGTACTACGTGACAGAATAAACGCTCTTCGTAAGTTGTCACAGAAACTCAGACCTGTCCTCTGGGGTCCGACCTGCATGTGCTTTCAGCCATAATGTGGTAGCTCAAGTTCATTATGGTTTTACCGTCCAAAATGAACACTTAACTTTACTACAATAAGGTGACTACTGTAGACGTATGCAAATACACTCCTCACTTAACGACCTGCCGTGTAACGACCGCGGGGATGCCAGCCCGTTTCCGACCTGGGGACCCCCTTTCTCTGTCTCATGTTTTGGTGTGTCCTGTTGCTTTCAGGCAGTTGGCCAGTGGACGCTTTTTGTAAGGACAGAAACATGTGATTCTAGGGTGGTGTGTGATGTACATGGAGAAACGCACGCCCCGGCACGTGACGAGGTGTCGCCTCTGAGCCCCCTGCTATCAACCAATTCGCTTCACAGACTGGTCCCGGGAATGGGGAGCTGGCTGTGAAGTGAGGGGCGCCTGTGCAACACTTTAAGTTTCAGCGTGGGTCGGGGTGGCCGACCTAGATGCGTGGGTCGGGGTGGCCGACCTAGATTTATGAAACCCATCCTAAACTCTGCCCGATGGATTTGGAAATTACCCAAATGCCATCCATCCTCACTGCTGTGACATGTCTAAGCTCCAAGAGGGCTACTACAGAGCACCGCCCTGTCCACTGGCTGGTCATTCTAACTAGGTAAACCCAGTGGTCACTGATGCGACAAGTTCCCGGAGGCACTGACAGCGCACGTCTCCTACACCTGTGAACCGAGCGCCCTGCAGGGACGTCCCAGGGCGCCAGCGTCACCTGGCTCACTCCCTCCCTCCTGGCCCAGACATTACCCCAAATCCTGCTTCCAGACCGTGAAATCGGCACGCACGCCAAGCCCAGGCTGAACTCTGTAACTCCCTCCCCCACCTCAGCTCTCCTTCCGCTGCCTCCTGGGGCGTGAAAACAGAATCTCCAAAAACGGCCAAGAAACTCCCTACAGAAACACTGCCTCCTGGGAACACCTTTAAAACCGAGCTGAAAGCAAACAGCACACGTCTCGTCCAGCGGGCTGCTCTCTGAGAACCTCACTCTGGATGGGGGACCCCCCTAAGGTGCCCGCTGAGGAAAATGCACACACGCTCCGGGCCCCCAGCACACGCGTGACTCTGACGCCTCGTATGGACCGGGAAGGGGGTCCGGGTGGCCAGCCAAGGAGGGAGCAACAGGGGGAGCCGGGGGGTGTCCAAGGAGGGGGCGGCTAGGGTGGGAGCCGGGTTGCGTCGGAGAGGGGGGTGTCCAGGGGGCCCGGTGGCCGGCAGAGAGGCCCTGAGACATCACCAGAGCATGTGGGAGCCCAGAATGGGAAGCTGCTGGCACAGAGCCGCCTCCCCCCACCCCCAACCACACAGCACTCTCAGCTGCAAGCTGCTCCCTTCCGGAAGGAAGCCATTCAAACACACAGGAGGAGCCGAAAGGATCCTCACTGATTTCCACAGCCTGCCGCTGCCCTCAGCCTCCAGCCCCACCCCCAGCGTTGTGCCTCCTTGGGGTGTCCCCTGTCCCAGTGCCCAGCGGCGGGAAGTCAGGGGTACCTGGCTGAAGGGGGCCCGGGGCCCATCGCCGAGCAGGGCGGCTTTCTGCTGCTGGAACGGAGCCGGCCCTCGTGCCGGGTTCTGCTGTCCCTGAGGTCCGGCGGGCCCCTGCATGCCGCCCTGAGGTGCTGGTCCCAACGCGCCCTGGGGCAGCCCCTGCTGACCCTGTGAGCCCGGAGGCCCTCGCAGCTCCTGGGGGGGGCCCAGCATGGACCCCTGGGGCGGGGGCCCCTGCAGGCCTCGCATCTCTTGAGGGCCGTGGCCCAGCAGTCCACTTGGAGGGTGCGGGCCTCGCATCTCCTGCGGCGGGTGGCCCATCATCATCCCTTGGGCAGCAGGACCCTGGTTCTCTCGAGGCACCGGAGGACCCTGCATGCCTCTGGGGTTCAGTCCCATCAGAGGTCCCTGAGACACGGGGCCCTGGATCCCCTGAGAGCCCGGCCCGCCCTGCATGCCGTGCGGGTGAGGAGGTCCTTGCATTCCTCGGGGGCCAGGAGGTCCCTGCAGGCCTTGAGTTCCAGGCGGCCCCTGTGGGCCCATGTGGCCCTGGGGACCGGGTGGGCCTTGAGGGCCGATGTGCCCCTGCGGTCCAGGTGGACCCTGAGGCCCCATGTGACCCTGAGGACCAGAACTACCCTGAGGTCCGGCTGGTCCCTGAGGCCCCAGAGGGCCATGAGGTCCAGGGTGCCTTTGCATCCCTTGTGGCCCGTGCATGTCCTGCGGCCTCGGCAGCCCCTGGGGGGGGCCCTGGGGCCCCTGTGGTCCCATGAACCCTTGCGGCCCCCCACCGCCCTGGTGCAGTGGAGGGCCCTGTGGTCCCATCTGTCCCTGGGGCCCAGGGGGTCGGAACTGCCCCTGCGGCCCCATCTGTGCCATGCTCATGGGCATCTGCTGCGATGGGTGGGGCTGCTGGAAGCCCTGCGGGAGCTGTGACATGGGGCCTTGTCCTGCGAAGGGCTGGGGGCCGAGGAGGGGGGTGCCAGACGCAGGAGGGGGCTGCACTTGCTCGGCCTGCTTCTGGGCTAGCCTCTCGATTTTAAGTTGCTGGAAAGAAAGAAAGAAAAGGCAAACCCATCAGCGACACAGAGCCCAAGCAGACAACAGCGCTGTGGTCAATGCTGTCACTGGGGAGCCTCAACGCAAACAGGAGGCATCACGCACGCGACACGCCGACGCCAACGAGCGCCCCCTAACACTCAGACGCACGCTCCACGCTGCCTCCCTTCCGTGCTGGCAGCCAGCAGCAGGACTGCTCACATCCGAGCTGACCCCGGGAGTCCAGAGAAACGAGAACAAACTCCCGCGTGAAGCTGACAGATGGAGGAACAGTAAGTGACCCCGGATCTAAATTGTGTCGGCTTCACCTTTGCTATTACAGACGCGCGTCTGACGTGGTCTGACCACGGCTGGGCTGCTCGGGCGGGAGCCCAGCCCCCTAACGGGGCAGTAAGGGCGGTGGCGCCCACCAGAACCGCACGAGCGTTCCACCTGCTCCCTGGGGCCGCGCACGCACCTCCAGGAGCTGCGGGTTCGTGTACTGCAGCGTGGCCATTTCCTGCTCAATTTCTGCTTGTGTTTTCTTCTTCTCTTCCAACTTAATGTCCTCCTTCCTGTCCGTGAGCACCTCGTTTGGGGCCGGAATTGGAACCTTATTTTGCATCCAAGCCTTGGGAAAGAAGAGAGTACTCCAATGTACCCTAAGCGTGTAAACGGCAACCACAGGACAAAGACACCTCCCTACACGGTCACTGGATCACTCCCACTTGCTAGACGGAAGTCGGCTCCCTGGAGTACTGCCTTTCTTTCTGACACTGACTTTCAGGGACTGAGCGAGCACAGCACAAGGTAGAAGGTACTGAAGGGACAGGAGACACGTGACTGTGCGTGTCGCTAAGAACACGTGACCCGTGACCTCCTCACAGGGCACACGGTTTGTGGAGGGGACGAAGGCAGCAGAAGGCAGACCATCTGCCCTCTCCCCGCTCTGAGTCCCCCCCCCCCCACCGCTGATGGGTGACAGGGCGGAGGTGAGGGTGTCAGATCTAGAGAGGACTCGGATGGAGTCAGCACCCACTGCGGAGCCACCGCTGGGAGCTGTGTCTCAGGCCTGACGTGAGAAGGGAGCTCCACGAGCGAGTCCAGTGGACAGCAATGCCTGTGGTAGGTGAGCCCGCCCCAAAAAACGACCGTGCGGCCCTCAGCACGCTGGGGCTGGAGACGCCCCCGGGGCCGAGGGCCACTCACCTGCTGGAACTGAGCAGGGATGGGCTTCGCGTAGGGGACCTTCTTCTGAGGCACCTTTTTCTGGTCCTTTTGCATCACCTCCTCCATCCCCCAGTCCAGACCCGGGATCGTCATTTCGATCTCATTTGACTCATCTTTCCCTGGAACCGTGGAGAGGAGGCGTGAGCAAGGACATGAGAGGAGGGGCCGCTTCACCCAGTGACACACTCTTGCGAGGACAGACTCTAACTGTTACGCAAGTTCCCATCACTTGTGTCAGCATTTCTCAACATGCACCGTCGTGGCACATTCAGGGCAATTTAAGGTCCCGAAGAACTCAATCGACGACGACTTGACAAAAGTGCAGTTTCCAACACAGCTCCGCTTACCCATCTGCTCCTGCTCCATGGCCAGCTTCAGCTGCTCCGGAATCCCCATGCCCGGGATGACCGCCAGGCTGTTAGGTTCAAGGTCGTCTACGAACAGGAACACCCACCATCAGTGCACTTTATACACGGAGCAGCCCAGTAAGGTGAACCCTTTTCTAACAATGAAGGCCACCGCTGGTGATTTACAGATCAGCCACCATAAAAAGGACCCTTGTCCTGTAAAGCCTCTGCGCCCACACTGTCACACCAAGGGTCGGGGTTCGGAGAACGTGACGGGGCCTCACCGTACTCAACTCCGTCTTCAGACATCCCCGGCAACAGGTTCAGGTTATAGCGGTCTCGCATTTTATCGCCTGGCCGGTTGCGCGTCCAGAATTTGCTGTCAAAACAAAGGTGGCTGGTTGGGGATGGGGGCGGGGGGAGGGCACATGCATTTCTGGGCACAGGACAGCACTGAGGGTGAACCAACATTTCGACACTGCTTTTCCTCTAAAATTGTAAAATGTAGAAAAGATGTTTTTCTTCATCAGAAGGCAAAACAAACTTCCAGTCAGTCATAGTCCATACCCAGCCTCGTCCTCGTGACCCATGCACTTGTAACCCACCACCACCACGTCCCTAAGCATGAGCCATCGCTCCATCACTTCAAAGCAGGAGATGCCCCGTCCTTCCGTCCCACGAGCACCACAAGCCCTCCTTGCTTTTCACACCAAGCTCACCTCGTGTGGTCGTTGGAGCCGGAGCAGAGGATGTGCCCGAGAGGGTGCCAGGCCAGGCTCCAGATCATGCCCTCGTGGGCCATCTCCATGCCGCCCACCTCCTTCTCCACCCTGCGGGAGCAGCAAACAGCATATCCTTCTCACAGAAAAGACGCTTTACAGCGACACAGAGCTGCCGAGGCCGGTACCCCGACCCTGTCACCAGCAGTGTGTCCCCTCACCCAAAGGGCACTCCAGCGGGGAAAACGCTTCGAGAGTGATGAGCAGCACGGAAATCTGCTTCCTTGCTGACTGAGAAAAGGTGCTGAGCTTTCTGCTCCACACCGGGTTTCCAGAAGGGAGACTGAGGGCGCGTGACACGGCAACGCACACTCGGGAGGAACACAGATTCCACCCCGTCTGCACAGACACCCCCCATCCGCACGGAACCCCCCAAGTCCGCACGGACACCCCTCCCGCAGTCCACACGGACCACCACTCTCAGGCGCTCCCTTCACGTAAGGAACGTCACGTACCCAACGTGCCAGAACAGCAGAGAGCCATCGGAGCCGCCGCTGGCGAAGAGCCCTTCGTGGACGGGGTGCCAGGCCACGGCTGCAGGACGAGAACAGTGGGCGGGTGGGGTAACGGCCTCATCAGGACCTCCAGAAACTGCTGGCAGCGCCCGGGGCGGGGGTGCACCTGCCTGCCACTCAGCCGTGGCCTCCTCCTCACGGGCCCGGAAGACCCAGAGCCCCGCCCACTCACCCGTGGCCTCTTTCTCACGGGTCCGGAAGCCCCGAGGCCCCGCCCACTCACCCGTGGCCTCCTCCTCACGAGGCCCGGAAGCCCCGAGGCCCCGCCCACTCACCCGTGGCCTCCTCCTCACGAGGCCCGGAAGCCCCGAGGCCCCGCCCACTCACCCGTGGCCTCCTTCTTATGGCCCCGGAAGACCTGAAGCTCCTCCTTCAGGTTCCGGATGTCGAACAGCTTACAGAGGTGGTCGCGCGACGCAGTGAGCAGCCAGTTGCCGTTGAGATTCAACTTCACTTCCATCACCGTGTTTTTATGGGCATGACTGCAGACAAAGGACCAGGAAAACCGTCCGTCAGAATTCAGACACGCTGGAAGTGACACGATGGCCATTTTTGTTGGGAAGCACATGGGTCAGGGTGGCAAGAGCTTATTAGCCTGGAAGTGATACAGCATGACGTAGTCACATCACGGGACGCAGCTAGACGTAGGTTTGGAAGAAACAGGTCACTAACGGAAACTGTGCGTGACCCAAGCACTGCTTTCCTTAACCAGTTAAAACAGCAGCAGGGCTTCAGGTGGGTGGGAAGGTTCATCCGTGAAGCACGGGGAGCACGTGAATACAGAAATCGCTATTCAACAAAGGTCACTGAAATTTAAAAATTCAAGGAAGCTCCTCTCATTGACACAAAGCGTAAAAAAAGGGCCCCCGACAGTGTGAGGGGGGATTTGAACTCGAGACACTACGGGAAGACGAGGCCTCGACAGCGCGTGGCTGCAAGGGGCGCCCCGAGGCTGAGGCGGCGGCAGCCCCCGGGGGTGCGCCACGAGGCAGCCCTGCCCCAGCCTCGTCACGGGCACCCCGACCTCCCAGTCAGAAGGACCAGGAGACAGCTGCGCCGTCAAAACCCGTCACCAAAATACTCATGTCACTGTACATGCGACACATCATTCAAAGAGAAAATGTTACTGTGTAGCTGCATCACACCTAAGCACCTCTGACAAAAAAACAAAAAAAAAAACAAAAACAAACAAACAAACAAAAAAAAAACACAACAAACCAACCCCACAAAAAAAGAACGGATTCAAAAATGGGAAGGACAGCCTCTCTGTATAGAGATCGCGGTGGAGAAGGGGCTGAGCGTCTAGGACGTGGGACACAGCGGCACACCACACCGCGCGGGGTATAGAGGTAACCTAACCGCCGCTCCTCCAGGCCCTCCCCCGCCCCCCACTCCCGAATTAAATTTAGATACACGTGGCAAAAAAGAAAAGGCAGCCTCCCTTCCCTAGAGATTCAGGGGCAAGTCACACTGACTCCATCTCCGTGCTGTCTACACTGCTTTTTCAGGAGGAGAGAGCTAAGAGTTAAATAGCGCAGGCGGCCTGGTTCCTCTTCGTTAGGGTCCCGGGTGGGGGGTTCCTATCACTTACAGTGTTGCAAGGCTCTGCCCAGTCTTGGGATCCCAGAACTTGATTGGCTGTTGGCTATCTTTACTTCCTGAAACCACTAACCCTTTTGTTGGATGCCAGTCTACACATTTCACATCAGCACCATGCCCTGTCGGAAACAAGTTCAGATAAAAACCTCATTAGTCATGTTGTTTAAAGCAAGACTCCATCCTAACTTAACCACAGTAGAGTGACCTAAGTCAATGTTTTGATCTTCCTGCTCAACATCCTAGACTTTTACAAGACTCTTGGGTCTTTGTGTCTGGAAGCCTCAGGGACCGACAGCAAGCGCTCTTCCTACCACAAGCTGCCTGGGAGCCGTGCAAGGCTTCTCGCCCCGCCAGCCCCTGTACACAAACATGCTGTTCCTGCGTTATCCTAATTACTGGGTGTGATGCTGGTCATTCACGTTAGTTTTCAGGTTCGGACACTACCACTTTCTACGCGTGACGGCAGGCAAGTATTCCACTCTCCGGGCCCCGTTGACTCCACCGCAGGATGAGAAAAACAATCCTGCTTCATTCACACACGTCCAATGAGACGTACCGGAGTGATTACTACATGTGAGGCAAAGTACCGAGCACTTGTAAGTATCACCTCTTGAAACTGTCACAGTATACCAAGGGGAGTGTGATTGTCCCCGACTTACAAGTCAGGAGATGGGCTTTAAAGGACCCGTCCTGCATCCCAAAGCCTGTCAACAAGAACAGCAGCTGGGATTCCAGACCTACAGGATTCCAGAGAGGGCTCTCTCAGCCGCGGTGCTGGACCATGCGGCCACACCACAAAGGTAATGTGGCTGAAAACCACCAAGGTGCAAATCGGAAGCTGTAAAACTGAAAGGAATGATCTTTTAAAAATTGGGTGCTGTACAAAAAGAGCCCCAGGAGTCTCTCATAAGCGAAACGCACTAAGAGGCAGGTGACACGTGAGGGGACGAGCATTTGCAACGGCTCCTCTCCTGACCTGGGTCCAGCTCAGCTTCCATGAAGGTGGAGGTGGGGAGGAGGAAGGAGAGGAGGAGGGCGAGTGGTTCTAGCGGCACTGGCCAGTGTGCCCCCTTCAGAAGGGCGCCATGAGCATGTGAGACAGGTGGGGACTCAATGAAAGACCACGATCTGTGAGGCAACCACTAGGAGAAGAGCTCGGCAGGCATCCAGCCACGAACACGGTGCACACCCCACCGCCCTACGTCCCCGCGTCTCAGAAGGCACCCCAGAAAATAACGCATGTCCAGGAAGATTCGTCTACAAGCATGTTTACTGATACAGCTTATTTTTAAAGGCCCTTAAATTGGAAACAGATACATTACAAAATAAATTTCAGTACGACATATGTGCTCAATGGAATATAATGCACCTATTACATTGATGGTACTACAGATAATTTCATGACGTTCTTAAAACATTCATGGTACTGTTTATTTCAAAACAAAACAAAACACACCCGTGTGTACAACAGTCCTGATGACATTACTGTAAAAGGCAAACAAATCAGTAACACGAGTGACTGTGTACAAACATCCGCACAGACAGAGAAGAGAGACAGGGCTCTAGACCCCAAACTGTTAACAGAAGTAACACTGAGCTGAGCAGTGGATTAAGGTGATTCTCATGTCTGTTTTCTGTGTATTTTCTGCAATGAACATACCTTATTTTGTAACGGGATCAGAGGTGGAAACGGGGAGCAGAGGTTTGGCTGTTGCTTCGATTTTTTATTAAAAGGAAGAACTGAGGATGGACAAACTGAACAGAAATACAATTTGGTCCCCCAACCCCCGGCTTGCCTTAAGAAGTTCTGACGTTATTAACAATTTGACCCTAAAAAGGTATGGTTAGGGAATTTTAAAACCTTATGGACCATTATCACCTAGAGTTAAATACTTGTATGCATGTATTTCATCCAAATTTGAGTGGAAAACACATGAGAAAGTACTTTTAACGTGGGATGCACTGTGGGACAAAGTTCCTATCCTTAGTAGCCACCTCTACCCTCACCTTCTGTGGGACACTTCTATGCCATAAGGTATTGTTTACTTTAAAAAAGTATGTGCCAAAGCATAAAAACTGTCAGTCCATAAAAAAGGAAGACAATTGTTTCAGCCACTTTAATTTTGTCTTCTGAAGTTCTCTAACGTGTGTTTAAGTAGAAGTCAAGCAAGTGGGGAAGCCCATTCTCAGTTTTCTGTTAGAAGAATCTACCCACATGCACACGTGCTGCCACTGCTGCAAATCCCATTGACGGATGCTGATTCTTGCGTGCGATTCCATCAGTCACTGCTCTGTACTACCGCCAGCGCACACGCGCTTCTCACGTATGGTACTACTCGGAGCAAAGCGCACGCCGGTGCACCGAGTGCAGACCACAGAGCACACACAGGCTAATAAGGAACCCGCCCACAGCCATTCCAGGGAGTCTACAGCAGCTGCTTTTAGCACCTACCAGGTGTGAAAAAGTCAGTCTCACAGCCGTACAGAAGGAAAAGGAAACAAAAGCACAGGCCCTCCTGTTTGCTTCGGCAGTGCTGTCAGGACTCAGGGAAGGGTGACCCACAGCAGACAGGGGCTGGGATGGGGGGGATGGGGGGCGGGGGGCTCCTCAAGCCTTTATTTCTGAATCTTGGGCATGTATTATCTGCTCTTAGAAAAATAAAATACAAATAAAGTTATCTAAGAAAATATGTGCAAAAAACTATGTGCAACAAGCTAGTATGTGTGGCTTAACAAAGAGAAACACACAGACACACATGTGCTCAAAACCACATAAAATGCATCTTAAAGAAATTCAGAAGTCTGACAATGTTAACTGCCTCCAGGAAGGAGGGCAGGGGAGTGGGGGGACAGGGCTGGGGAGTGGGGGGACAGGGCAGGGGAGTCCTCACTGTCAACTGTTTGCCCTCTAAAATATTTAAACACGCAAATAACGTATTGGGAAAAAACCAATTAAAAACTTACTTTGCTACATAAGAGGGGGTTCATTACCCCTGGAAAGTGGGTTTGAAACCTTTGCAAGTAGCACGTGACGTTTTCATGATTTTATTAAGAAGCGGAAACGAGGCTGGATGAACCTAGAGGGTAAGTCAGACACAGGAAAGACAAACGCTGTGTGATCTCACTTACACGTGGGAACTGCACAACCGACCAACAAGACAGAAACGCCCTTGTGGTTGCAGAGGACACACGGAGGGCGGCCAAGCGGGTGAGGGGTGAGGAGGCTGAGTGCAAAGGGCGAAGGGATCCCGTAGAAACTGCTGGTTATGAGCAGTCCCGAGGGTGTGATGCTCGGCACGTGCGGAGTTACTGCGACAGTGTGCGGCGTCAGGCAGTTACGTGCACAGACTCGTCCTAGAAGACGTGCCGACCACCTCGCGGCTGAGTGTCACTGCGGTCACCTTCGAAGGACTCCCCCGGGGAGGCCGTGCACCGACGCCAGCGCCTCGTCCACCCTTCAGAGCCATGTTGGAACTCTTTTTCTGGAACGGCCATCAGAGCTGTGGTCGTAACCTTGGCAGTTATGACGCCTCACCGAGTTGTCTGTACGGCGCTGCCCACGTAAGCGCACGGTGCCCAGTTTGCGAACTTGGTTGTCAGATTTGGGCACAATGACAGCTCTGATGGCCGTTCCAGAAAAAGAGTTCCAAAATGGCTCTGAAGGGTGGACGAGGCGCTGGCGTCGGTGCACGGCCTCCCCGGGGGAGTCCTTCGAAGGTGACCGCAGTGACACTCAGCCGTGAGGTGTGCGGCATGTCTTCTAGGACGAGTTCGTGGCATTAACCATTCGACCTCGTATGACTGCTTCCTCGCTTCAGCAAAAAAAAAAAAAAGTTACACTGAAGTTCCAAAGTGACAAAAACTATTTGAAATGATACGACTGTAAGCCGTGCTATCAGTGTCGATAATATTTAGAGAGAGAGAAATTACACTAAAAGGAGGTTATCCTAAGACAATAATTATAAAGGGTTTTTAAAAACTTTTGTATTTACAAGATGGCAGGTGTCTGAGGCCTCGGTTGTACCTGTGAATTTGCTTGTACTTGTTTGTACTTGGTTCAGTGAACTGTGTCACAGCCAGAAACACGACTATCAGGATGAAGGTTCTGGGGACAACGCAAGAACGCAGAGAACCCCTCGCCTGACCTTCTGGAACGGCACACGCACACGCTGCAGCTATCGCAGGGGCGTGATGAAAGTGCACACGTACAATGACAAAAATGTAACCACACACAAGCAGGGAATGAACATTGTATTTGCCTAGTGTAAGCGGGGCACGAAGGCAAAGTCTGGTGCTTCGCATCTCCCGTTATTTTGTGGTTTTAACCTTTCCCAACATGGGTCAGATCTTTTTGTGTGTGAACGCTCTGATGTTTTTTTTAAATGAGAAAACAAACAAACAAACCACTAAATGCAAATTACCGTGCTCGGGAATAATCTGTCTATGAAACTGGAACGAACTAAACTTGGGGACACCCAGTGTTGAGTCTCACTAGTAAGAGGGAGGAAAGTCAATCAGCACAGCTTCCTGGGGAGGCCATGCAGCCACGCCTACCGAAGCGCCCCGCGTTCACAGCCTGGGGTTCCGAAACTCCTCTGCTGGGAGTTCACGCTCTGACTGTGAGTGTAGAAACACACCAAGCGCTACGTATCAAGACAGTTCCTACACCTTGTTCCAATGCAAGACCGGAAGCAATCTAGTGACGGCTAACGGGGGACGATTTAGGAGAATTAACGTAAACTGATACCGAATGTATACGTAACGCAGCTGCTAACATGCAGGCAGAGGGGGAAGCTCTGGGGGGATGGAAATGGTCCGCATCGGGATTATGGCGGTGGTCACAAAACCAAGGCACAGAGAAGGGACGCTCTGCAGAGCCTGAAACGTGGTGTGTCTTGAGCATGGTGCATGTTGTTTGCCAGGACTCACAGAACTGTACACCTAGAAAGGGTGAATGTGACCAGGTGTGAGTTTCACCTCAGTAACTGACTTCTGAAACGGAGCAGCAGAGAAGCAAGGTACGATTTAGTCCCATTTGTAAAACAGAAGCTGGTGTTTTAAGGAGACAGCGGCATGGGCATCAGAATGCATTTGTTCTCTGTGCTCCCTGAGCTTTGACAGGTGCTTCTGGTGCTTTATTTGCTGGGCGTTGCCTTTGGCTTCCCTCGATTCACACTCATGAGAATGACCGGTGCCCATCAGTGCCCTTTTGCCAACAGGGTCGACCAGTGTGGATGGCCCCGGAAGACGCCGGAGCCCCCATGGGTGCCCTTTAATCACGGACAGCTCCAGACGCGGCGTGGCGAATTCAGTTTTAATGATACTACGTTTTGGGAGTTGGCATGCCAAGTATAAAAACTGAATTTATATAAATTATTATCTCGTAGAAAAATGATTAGGTCCCCCAAACACGGCCTATAATGTAAACGGCTTACAATGTAAACCTTTAAGCCCTCCAGAATGCCTCTACGCTAATTTTTATCATTTCAAAAGGTCCAGAGTCGGAGGATAAAACACAAGTTCTCTGTGATGCCCACACATGGAAATTTCAAGAATACAGTATTTGCGATTCTGAAGCAATTAATACAGACCTAACGGAAAATGTCTTCAAGTGACAACTGTTTTCATGGCCTAGTGACCTGGGTAGTTTAGTACTAAAAACATCTTGCTAATCGGGCTCAAGATTTTAGGGCTGAAAACTTCTCGCCAGGGGAAGACCAAGTATTGTTAAAAGTGGCATCTAATGAAACTTTCAGAATCAAGCTTGGAGACAAAACAGGAAGATCAAACTCGCAACAGCCAACCTGCTCCAGCCCCCACACAGCCTCCCCAGGCACGGAGCCGCCCTGTGGGGGCCACGGCGGTCCACACGGACCAGCGCGTGCACCACCCGCCGTGGACGGCGGGGACCCAGCACGGACCCCGGGGGCCCGGGGAAAGGCCACAGCGCTCGACGGCCACTAGGAACGGAGGACCTGCTGAAAGACGTCAGTCCTGAAACGTGGAGGTTCAACTGCCCAATTCTTAAGTTAACAGACTCGAGTCGCCGATCCCTCACGAGCAGGACTGTCAGGTCACCTCTGAGTGTGGAGTCTCCTGTGAGTACTTGTACTTCAAGAATGTAACTTGCACTGCCCAACCACAGCAGCGACTGGCCAAGTGTGGCCACGGAAACTGTTTTAATTCCAAGTCCCCGAGCCACACGAGCCACATTTCACACGCTCGGAAGGCCAGCGGGCAGCTAGCCCGCGGCACGGCAGAGGGAGAGAGTGTCCCCACCACCACAAAAGCCCTTCCGGACAAGACTGACCTCAACGACCGTTTGCCAGTTTCAAGGAAGTTTCTCCTTCACAACAGTAATACTTTCATTCCCGGTCCCAGTTACACAATAAACAGCAACAACAAAGAAATCACCGGTACCTGACCTTAGAGCTAGGGAAGACCCGGGAAGGTGTCCTGGCCTGTAACGTCCACACACGAGAAACTGAAGCCCGAGAGGGGCACGTGGGAGCCCAGGTCTCACTCTTCCCACTGAACGGGTAACACCCAAACGCGGGGGCACTGCAGTCCCCCCAGTTCCACTCCTCAACCAACTCCCACTTTCTCAGACGCTGCCACCTCTCAGGGCTATGTGAGAAAACAATGAGGGATGAAGTCTAAGGGTAAGGAGACAACCAAGCAGCACTTCTTTGAACCAGCTGAGCAGCTCGCAAATGCATTCTGGAGACCAGGGTCCTGGTGGGGACCAAGGAGGTGGCAACCGTGACCCAAGTCCGCCCAGGGAAGTTCCAACTTCATCCCGCCCTCGTGGGTTACTTTTGAAGCCTGGAGGGCAATGTATTTTCTCAGCTAAACATTCCCCCGGGGTCCTCACTAAAAGGAAGTGACGGAATTCTCATCGCTTGGAGACAGGTGGGTAAGCCTGTGTCTGACACCAGAGTTCTTAGTTCAATCACAGCAATTATTTGCCGAAAGTGACCATTAATTGTACATTAGAATTTTACTGAATGGGAGAGAAACCATTTTCCTTATTGCACCTGACCATCCTTTCACATGTTATTTCCTCTTGTGCCTCCTCATTAATTTAAAATAAGTGTTGACAATGTCCACGGGGCCCCTACGATGGGTGCTCAATTTCTAAAATGTGGGATCAAACTGAATGAGGACTGAACACCAGCGAGCATCTGCAGAGTCACACAGTCCAAGTACAAAGGCTCTAAAGAAAGTTAACATTTAGAACAAAAGTTTTCTGAATAAAGACTGAAATTAAGCTAACAAAACAAGGAATACAGGTTTCAGAGAGAGACCTCCCTGCACAAAAAACAGAAAAAAATGCTTTAAAAAAAGAAGTGTTGCAGAACTTCGCCCGGAACAGCGAGGTACAGAGTGCGGGAAAGGTTTTTCCTCCTGCGTTTTTCTGAAGGAGACCCTAACCGCACAACGCAGAGCCTCCTTCATAAACCTCGAAATTCCAGCAACAGCGGGACGGACGGGCTAGTCCTCAAGACAACGCGGGGACCGTCCTCGACCGACTTCAGCAGGAGGGGGAGTGTCGCCTGTCGGTGACTTCCTCTCTCAGGACGTAAGGTGTGCTTCCGTGAAGGGCAGAGGCCCGGGAGGGAGTGCAGTCTGTTTCCGAACGTGCCCCTCACACGACGAGCTGTCCTGGCGTGTGACCCTGGACCCCTGAGTGTTCTCCCAGAACCTCAGCCCTGCTCCATGGCCTCACCCGATCCTAAGGGACCGTCATCCCACATGGGAAAACGGCCTCAAGACCATGCATTTGACCCCGAGGCTCGGTGGACGGTCTGAAAACCAATATATAGTTTTATTTGAAGGTCAGAAATACTGTCCATTTCCCCATTTTATTGTTCCTGGATCAGACCATTATATGAACAAGTCTTAAGAAAAATTTCTTTTATACAAAAGTTACAAAAAGCACCAAGATTTTCTAACACAGGAAGAAAGGCAGCAAAGAATTGAATACCATCTTCTTGTACAACATTAACAGCTGAAGGACTGTCAAACATTGGTGACAAACTCAGGCTACTCCCAGCCACAAGAACGTACAATGTAACAGATCAGTTTAAGGCAAAGGGTACATGCAGCCGTGGTCCACAGTCAGACACTTCAACAGAGCAGCAAACTCAAGGGTTAAAAGAACTGTGCAACAGAAGTAACGTGTAGGCTGGACAAGGAGTATGCGATTAGCATTTTACCTTCCTTTTTTGTAGCACGATTTGAAACCTGATCCAACTGTCAGTATCAACTGGAAGTGACGACTATGAGCATCTTTGTCACGTACCTCCAGGAAGTGAGATGGAAAGTCAGATCTGGAAAGGGCACGCCTCGTAGGCAGTGTTTTCAGGGCACAGGACCAAGGAGAGGGATTCTGGGGTCAAAAAGCCAGGCAAGGCTGAGTTTCTAAGCAGACAAGTTTCCTTCCCTGTCTGAGAGCCTTCAGTGCTTTCAACTCAGATGACAAGTCTGCAGGTGAGGACGTGACCATGAGCTTTCTTCTCGGAGCACTGACAAGCCCCTCCGGAGACCCAGGTGGGAGTCCTCAATGCTCGCTGATCGTGTCATCTGACATCGATGGACCTGAACTCAGGAGGCAAGCACCGGGCAGGGACACGGAAAGGGACCTTCCACCACATGTCACGTGAACGCCACTTAGAGAACAAATCAGAAATACAGCAAAATGCGAGGCTCTGACGACGGAGTGGCAGCACACCAGGGTCTATCGGGTTATGACAACGGAGGAACGCCAGGCGTCAGGAGAGCACCCCACATCCAAACAGAAAAGCAGCGGCGGGAGGGGGAGACCGAGGCACGGAACCGGGCCGTGTGCGACTCAGGCCTCGCGTTCCGTGTGCACGTGCAGCGGCTGGCTTCCCGTCACCTGTGGCGTGAACTGACACGGAAGACCGTGAGGCTGGGCTAGGAATGGACACCAGCACACATCCCGTGAGAGTAATGCAGTGTGACGTGTGACGACTGGCATCCGCGAGAAATTCCTTAAGAATGACTAAAGATAAGGTATCTGAGACCAACAAGGACACGCAGAGGCCTGAGTTTTGCTGTACCTTATGCGTCAGACTGCTTTGAACTTACAGAATAAGGTGCAGGAGGGTGCGACCAGAGGAAAGCACGAGTCCCCTTTGAGTCAAGTGTAAAGACTGAGGCTGACGACAGGACAAAGCCACCAGCAGGTGACTGACACAACAGGCCCGACAGCACGCAGAATGCAAGTGGGTCCCTCCTGCTCTTCAGTCACAACCACCAGACCGAGGATCCTGGGTGGCAGGGTCTGTGCCCATCAGCAAGCGCTCCTTGTCGGCTTTGTAAAGAAACGCAGAGCTGGTTAGAAGAGATACAGACTATTCTAGAGAACGTTCATCGAGGAAGCATAAAGAGAAGGAATGCAACCACCCAGCGTTCTCTGAACCCCACTGCTGTCCTCTCCCCCTAAATGCTCGATGTCACCAACCTACATCCCAGGGCACTCGGGCCAGTCTGTGGGGGACGGGTGACACCTCGCATCCCCCACAATGCAGAAGCCTGAGAGAGGGTTCCCGGGGGCCGGAGGGGGTCAGATTGGCAAAGGTTGTCTGGGAAACGCACCCGTGCGCAGTCATAATCTGACGTTAACACGCAGAGCACGCAGTCACCGCTTGAAAAACGAGAGACTTCGTAACCAAGAATGACGGCGGCCTGGGGCATGGCAACACCGGGACTGCCCAGGGGGCAGCAGTGATGCGGCAAGAACAGAGCTCCTGGCGCCGACAGACACTTGACCGAGGACACGACGGACACCCGTTAATAAGGAAGCAAAAGCAGAACCAAGGAGGACAACGAGAGGCACTTAAAATGATACCCCGGGCGCTTCGGGGTGGACCTTTCTCCTGAAAACGAGGTACGAGCGCAGCCGGCTCACCGCAGTGGGCCAGATTCAGGGCGGTTTGTTAAAGGTGAAAGTTAAGACAGGCAGAAGAGGTGAGGAATCCCGGCCGAGGACTGCCAAGGACATGGGCCCTGTGAGTCCTGCCCGGAGCCTCCCGGGCCCAGGTCACCACGGGGCACGCCTCTCTGGAAGCCTGTCACCTTGGAAGAAAGGACAGTGACAAGGGCAGATACAGAAATTCATCTGTATCAGAACGAGGTTATGCGAACCCCTAAACACTGCTTGCGGGGAGGTGTCTATCACACTTCTGGCTACCACTGAGAATTTCTTCTATGAACGAGGCACCTGAGGTGGCAATTACACTCCAACTGGATCGTGGGAATTGGTTCCACTTCAGTTTCAAAGAAGTGAGGTGACTGGGAGCTGGTTCCATCACTAGTTCCCCTCTTGGTAGTAACATACGCCAGGAAAGCAAGCCCGGAGGGACACAAGTAACTGGACAAGGGGAAGAGGAGGTGAATCTCCAATGCGTGAAAACTCCCCAGAACTCACGTAGTTACTGCCCCCCAAAGATGCAGAACCTGGGTCCCCACTCCTTACGTGTGGGCTGGGCACGCCGCTGTCCTTCCAAAGACTGTTGCCCAGGAAAAAAGGCAGGGGTGGGGGTAGCAGCCTTACACTGGAGGGCTCTGATACCCATGGCCTTCGCCTGCCGACCAAGGTCAACACCAGCCCTTACTCCGACGTGATGAAAATGACAGTGGTCATCTTCCTCCCACATCCCATAAAAACAAACCAACATGAGAAAACAGCAGAAAAATCCCAAAGGAGGGGCATTCCGAGGTACCCTAAAAGTTGTCATCACAACTCTGGCTACTAAAAGGCAGTGGCACAAAATCCTCACAGTGCTGAAGTGGGGGGAAATCTCGGAAGCTACATGCTCTCTCCAGCCCAAGCCTCATCACTAATGTCAGCATGAAATGCAGACACACAGTAATTTCGTTAAAAGTCTGCCCACAGACCTCAGAAAGAAAAAAAAAAAAAACAACAACAACTCCAAAGCTTTATACTGTTCTAGAAATGTGAAAAACACCTAACACTTGTTAGGAAATGTGAAAATCCAAATATATAGTTCAAATTAAACACAGCACGAAGAATACCAGCATTTCCTTGAGGAAGTATTAAAAATCTGCTGCTTCTTGTACTTGATTGAGTGAGTCATGGTGAGAAGCCCAGAGAGAAAAATTAGTGTTGAAACCACGGTCTTCTTAGGGAAATCCATTTTCATTCCGCCCTCCGCACTGAGCAGCCCAGTGTGGCCGAGAACTCCTCCCTCCCACAGGGAGAACCTCCGAGGGGTGACGTCCACTTTCTCCAACAGGGGCATGGGCACAGGCCAACACACTTTAACCCAGAACGGAGGACGGGCTCCGTTAAGGGCTGTTTTATCTCACATGGGCACTGGGTGAAGTGCTCACACGTTGTTCGGGGTAAATGCTAAATCTGGAATAAACCCGATCGCTTTAAACCTCAGGCGTCCCTCACCGGTGATGGCCTCATGTGACCTACCGAACCCCTGCTAAGCTCTGATACTTTCCACGTGCAAAACAGAGGCTACTCAAGGACGGGGTTGTTTCAGGAGCTGAAGAAAGCGCGTGGCGCGGACAGGTGTTTTCATAGTTAGTTATCCAGCAAGAGCGGTTAGTGCTATGGACAGAGGCCAGGAGAGCAGAAGATGGCTCAGTTTGCGAGTCCTCTCCCGGAGTGAGACTTCTGAAGACTCTGCTTAAATTCAGTTGTTAAACGACCCCCAAGGAAAAAGCACTGGGTTCTAACGACCACCACGCAACCCACGAAGTAGCCTGGGTCTAGGGCCACCCATCTCCCAGAACTGGAAAGCCCAAAGTGGGGCCATCACTCAGACAGACAGACAGTGCTTTCAATGTAACTACTGACTCCCCTAGATCAAAATGCCGTCGCCAACACTGAGATCATTCCAGCCACTTCCTTCCGTATTTATGGAGTAAACATTGGATGAATCTCTCTAGGTTCACTCTATTTTTTAAATACAAGTATTACCTCATTTCTAGGGAAAAAGAAACCATAGGAAAAGCACTAGGTTTAACTCAAGTGCCTTTCCGTTACTTTCCTCGAACACTTACCTCTAAACCCCCCATGTCATGATTACCTTAACCTTCACCTGCATACTTACAAGCTCAAGTACACGATACTGCTTCAGGAACAGAGAAACGTCAAGGTCATCAATATGAAAAAAGAAATGTGTCTTGGAATCCATCACAACTTCAGTACTAAGTGAAATGATGTACACACAGCCCTTCCCCAGTCAGTGTCACAGGAGTACGGTGGACGTACTCCCTTCCCCAGACTGACAGTGACCCCAGATTTTACAAAGTTTCAAGGCACTTCAGCCCAAGTGTGGGCATTCTCCAAAAATGCGATGGGCTCCTACTGATGAATGGCCCAAAACTGAGAAAAAGAAGGCCTGGAACACACAGAAAGCTGCCAGGGCAATGAGGGCAGTCACAGAGCTCGCCACGCAGGACCCCAGTCAGTCAGACCCCTCCTGGCCTTGCATTCACGCAGACCGCTGTGCAGCTAGAGCCAGACAAGTGCTGCAAAGCAGGGAAGCAGCCTGGGAGGAAACACAGCAGGACTTAAGGCTGGAAGGGAAGGCAGCGCAGAGCTTGTAGTGAAGCGGCGGGAGGGAGAGAAATGGGGGAGGGGAGGGAGAAGGGACAGGAGGGAGGGGGTGAGGGAGGGGCAGACCCACCCAAGCGTGAAATGAGCTGAGGGTCCCCCCTCAGAGACAGCCTTTTCCTTTGGCAACTGTGGCAGCTGCCTATTTACTCCAAGAATGTCCTTCCTGCACCCAGCTCACCACACGCACACGTGCACACATGAACACACACATGTGCGCACGTGTGCATGCACACACTCTCCACAGGGAGGCTGATGTTCAGGGGAGGGGAGCCCACTGGGGAAGTGGACTGGCCCCCTGCAGAAGAAATGCAAGGCAGCTACTCACGAGGGCAGTCCGCAAAGTGTCCAGCCACGGAATATGAAAAACGGAGGCATTTATGGCTGGGTTTTCTCTGCACAGTCCTTGTGTGCTGACCAGTACAAATCTTCGTTCAAATATCTGTCCAACCAAGGATCACTGGACGTTTGAGAAAAATCCAAGAGGAGGGAAGAGAAAAGACAGCAGCGTGGAGAGACAGATTAAGAGATCGTAAGGGACAGAGACAGTGACAGGCCAGACCGAGCCAGACCCACGAACCCCTCAATTACTGTGCGCTAAGTTGTAAGAGGTGTATTGACTTCCAACAAACCACGAACAGGCCACTACAGAACATGGGAAGACCACAGAACCAGTGGGTCCTGGAGCTGAGACACACAGTTGATAGAACACAAGTTTCATCAGAAGGGCTAAATAACTGACACGACTGAAGAGCACATTCTGGGAAACAGGAGGCATCTCCTACGTAAGAGGAAAGGGCAGAAACAGAAAAGAGAAAAGACAAGACGCTACAAGGCAGAAGCGCTAAGATGCCCAAGGTTTCAGCAGAAGGAGCTCCGTAGAAGCGGCAGAGACCGTCCCCGGGAAACGACGATCCAAGAAGAAAAACCTCTGAATGGCACAGATTGGAGTTTGCAGGTTAAAGCGAGTCAAGAAAGGCAAGTTTACGACACACCTGCACCTGCAGTTAAGAATGTAAAAAATACATCTCACAGAGAAAAAGAGATCATTCAGAACACGTCCAGAGGAAAACCAGGTTGCGTACAAGATCAGAACAGCACCTGAGCTCTCCTCGGCCGGCCGGAGGACAGTGAGGCCTTCAGCACCCCGAGGGAGGAGCGTTTCACACCAGGAGTCACGTGCGGCAGCGAGCGGAAGACCACTCCACTTGTGAGGACTCCGGGCGACGTTTTTGAAAATGTGTTTTCAACTAACATGGGGAGAAACAGAAGGAGAACGAGTGGGCTGAACAGGGCAGGCAGAGCGGTCCCAGCACAACCGCGGTCACAGTCACAGGAGACAGCCCGCGCGAATCCAAGCAGGCGCCTGAGAACCTAGCGGAGAATGGATGTCTTCAAAAATAAAAACAGAATCCATTTACTGTAACTCAAAATTAAAGATCAGATCATTTGCTGTGACACAGGCCTTTAGGGACATTAAGAAAAAACAAATCAGAACGTACGAGAACTAAAGCAAATGAAACGGTGGCATTATTTTCCAGTTTACAGGACAATAGATTCAAGAAATTAGAATCTCACTTGATCTTGACATTCTTCCAGTAGAACAACTCTGAACTGCCCCCGGGATTACGCCTATAAACCCAGCTGTCGTGTCATTCCTAGGAGCAATACTGCTTACTGGTTTTCACTTTTCAGATTTTAAGTACTTAAGGAATCCAGCACGATGTTTAAGTAAAGGGAGAAAGGGGACAGAAGTGGAAAGACACTGAGGGGCAGAGACTTCCTCATGTGACACGATGGTGGGTGAGGGAACGCCGCCTCAAATTGGGGGCCCAAGCATACAGAGCTAAGTGCATTCTGAACGATGAAGAAAACCATCAGCACAGCCGCAACTCGGGACCAAACCCAGGAGGCAGAAGGGGCAGCTGGTGCTGCAGGTCCATGCAATTCCTCACTTTGCAGGACAGGGAGTAGAAACACTGTGGCAGACAGGATACCAAGAAACGTAAGTGTGTTCTTCTAAACCCTGATGGTAACCACAGGAGAAAAAACTTTAAACCCTAGTTAACAAAGATTCTCTCTGGGGGGGGGGGGGGGGGGTGGGGTGGTGAAGGCCTGGCCAGTGTTCACATTTCAAATTCCATCCCTCTGTGGTGCTGGAGAAGAGATCTTACCATGTGTGCAGATTATCTATAATTTCCAAAAACGAGGTTCCGTTTTTAAATGGTGGAAATTTCCTAAAATGTTAACTCCTGTGTTATCTTTGCATAGAGTTTTCTGGCTACACCGCAACATTCTTAAACGTTATCATTTAATAAGTCCAGGACAGTGAGGATAACTTGGACGTATCTTCCAAAACTTTAAGTGTGCACACTCTTTGATCCATCAAGTTTATTGTTAGGAGTCTATCCTAAAGGAAAACTTACAGGAGTGGTAACAAACATAAAGGTACAAGGAAGTTCAGTGCACAACCATGGCTCACCAAAAACCTCTTGCGAATCCTAACTGTCTTTCAGTGAGAATGGTTAGGGGAGACCCGAGCTACAGTGTTACAGAGCAGCAGCCTAAATGAGACCAGGGCAGTGGCGATACAGAAATGTGACCATGACACATCGTGGCATGAGAGGAGCAAACAGCAGAACATGCGTAGCATGACCCCATTTCACGTAATTTTTAAAAAATCTTCTTGTATATGCATACGACTGTGGAAACACACACACCAAACCAGTAAGAGAGCAGGGATGACCTCTGGATGTGAGACTGGAAAGTGCGGGGATGACACCGACCTCGTCCTTCTCCCTGAACTCCTCATGAACGTTTATTACCTTTGTGAAAGGCAGAACGGTAACCCCGCCCCTCCGTTCCCCCCACCCCGTTCACCACGGAGCTCAGAGTGGGGACGAGCACGTGCAGACCTCACAGTTCTCTCCAAAGCCACTTCTACGTGACACACAGAATACTGATGTCCCGCGTGACTGGCGAAAACATGGGTCTTAGGGTTGCATGGGGTCTTCAGCCTGGTTGGTTAGGGAACGGAGCTGCTGCTGCTAGCTAACGTGCGAGTGATGTCCCCACACAGGCCACAGTCAATGCAGTCCGTCTGCTCTTGTTCATCCTCTGCCCTCTTCCTGGTGACGGCCCAACAGGGCGTGGAAAGACCAAAGTGAGTCCATTGGGACTGGTGTGATCACTTCCTACAGACACTCTCTGATGGGCATCAGTCTTGTGGGTGGCTGTGTTCTGAAGAAAACATTCGTGTGTGTGCATGACCACAGTTCATACATTTTTTGCCAATCGAAAGCACAAGTCACTGAGCTGTGTCATCAGTGTTTCCCAGAGGACACTGTCAGCCAGGTGTCTGAGTGTGAAGTGACAGTGTGTGGGACCAACCATCATCACCCTGAACACAAAACCAAAGAACGTGGGAGAGCAAAGGCTTCACAGGCTTCACTGTGCTGCTTGGAGGCTGGCTGGCTTTTCTCTTTACTCATTTTCAGAGAAGGCGACAATAAAAGGAGACGCCAAAGACTGAAGAAAAACAGAATGAGGACTTACAGTGTGACCCGAGCGCTGGTTACGTAATTATCCCTAACAATGCAGCAGGTAACTTTGCTCTAACTTACAATGTCTTTTAAAAATGCCCAAATGAACAATTCACAGCACAGACACGTATCATGTTTCTGGCGTTTACATTTTTCCAAGACAGGGAAGGCAGCAACGGGAGGAAAATGCTGCCACCATCTAGAGAATGCTGCCGTGGATCTCACGCTCACCAAACAGGAACGTGCCTAACTAGAACCCAAAAGGACAGCTAGTGGTTCTCAGGAAAGAGTCCATCTATTCAAAAAACAAGCGAGCAAGCAGCCAAACCAAGGAAAAGCCCAGAACTCTGGGGACCGTGCCCGGGAGGCAGTGAGCGCGAAGCAGCGCCCTAAGTAATGCTGTGGTTCTGAGATGACCATGGAAGTCACGTGTGAGGTAAAAATAAATCGCATTTCCACTTCCACACGTTATTTAAACGTGGCTCCCAACACATTACTTTTATTGAGGATGCTTCTAAACCCAAGAATCACTGTTGAAAACAGGGTGATTATATACACACCCCCTTCCAGCTCCTGATCTAGTAAACTCACTCCTCTCAAGCAAACCCACTAAAGACCTTTCCTGGGAGTTCCCTGATGGTGTAGTGGCTTAAGGCTTTGGCGCTGGCACTGTCAGTGCTGCGGCCTGGGTTCGATTCCCAGTTAGGGAGCTACCCACATACCAAAAAGCAAAAAAGACCTTTCCTAACGGCTTCCAACTAACCTCCTCTTCCATCGAATTAAATACGGTGCTTTCCCTGCATCGCCACGCTTCTGACGGCTTCCGTCCTCGCACACACGTGACTCAGGCAAGGGCACTTATGTCATGCCTGCAGCGTGACGAGTGCCCTGCTCTGTGTACGGGGTGGAATTCCCCACAACCCTGGGAGGTAGGTGCCCTCGGCCCGTGTGACTGAGGGGGAACCACACGCTGGAAGAGCTGGGACCGGGGGACACTGTCTCAGGAGACCCAGAGGACAAAGACTGCCCCAAGGAGAAACCACGACTGCACCAGAACCGGGAGCCGCTGCGGAAGAGCCCTGGTGACGAGCCATTTCTTCTTGTCACTTAGCTGTTGTGAACAGGAATTACACTAGACCTTATCGTTACACGTAAAGGGAACCAAACAGAATTTACACCCCCCCCCCCCCTTTACAGAGAAAAATGACCCAGTGCAAGCACATCTGCGCCCATCGCTGACTCGGGAAAGGCAGGAAACTGCTGCTCCTCCTCCTCAGTGCTCTGGGTGGCGGGCGGTGCACAGGCGTGAGTGCAAACACGGCGGTTACAGCAAATAACAACAGGGCAAGTTCGGTGGGGATCACGAAAAGTGCAACGCTGCCGGACACGTTTCGTTTCAAAATGCCAAACCTTATCATATAGGAGCGCTAACCAGGGAATGCGTCACACATCTACGTGCCTAAATCACAGCAAGGCACATGCTGGCGACTGCACGTGATTGAGACACAGATGGAAATGGTCACAAAGTTCCCTCCCAATCCTGACAACTGCGGCGTAATTCTGGAATGCCTTTCCCACGTGTACGTGACTGTACTCCGAAAATAAAATCTAAATGCTAGTTCGCTGAAGGGTGTTTAAAATCTAAGATGAATGAATGCAATTTTCTGTGTAGAATGGTCTTTAGGAGAAAAAAGCTTATTTTGAAAAGTTATCATCCTGAGTTCGGTCCAAAATCAACATCATTCTAATGCTGCTACTACTCTCCCGAAGGCTCTAAGATGTAAGAAGTTCTGCCACCGCAATCCTTTCTTACAGGTCCTGAGGTTCTCAAGAGCGTTCCAAGCTACGGTGAGCCTGGGCACAGAGAACACGGCGAGGCCCCTTCACACCCAGGGCCCGGCGCCCAGCCTGGCGCGCGGCATGCAGCGTCATCTGGGCAGGTGAGTCAGCAGGTTCCCTCAGTGATTGCTGATGCCTGAGCTGGAGAGAGCAGCTGTGAACACATGGTCCATTTCTCTGGTAAACCTGAGAGTCTCTAAGAACCCGACCACTCCTGTAATTCTTCATTATAAGGGGTGTGACAGTGCGTCAAGCTAAGAGCCTTTGAATCCCCTTTGAACTTACTGCTTTGTGTGAACGTAGACAAGATAGAACTGAAACAGCTGACCCTTCCCAGATGTAAACAAAGAACTCCTAAAGCACTAAAAACAAATTCCTAGACCCTAAACTTATGGATTAGCTCCAGGGTTCCCAGGGTCCCCAGGACATCCACGCAGGAAGACCGACCGCCTGGCTCCTCTGCAAGCACGCCCACTAACACATCCCCTCAGACAGAGGACAGGCAGGCGCCGCATGCTTCCTCACTGACTGGGGGCACCCCAGCAGCCTGTCCCAGTGACACGCCCGAGGTCGCTGCTCTGAACTCCCGACCTCCCCCAGCCAGCAGCCGACCTCCCCCAGCCAGCAGCCGCTGGATTCACTCACGCCTCTGAGAAAGCCCGAGCAGCAGTCCCTGGCCTCTGAGAACTAACCAGAGGCTCAGGGTTAAGCGTCAGGGTTACTACGCCCTGATCCGACACTTCCAGCTGAACCACCTGCTCTCCTGCTGGACAAGCTCACAGACTGCAGTGAGAGCATGCACAAGGGCACAGTACAGCGCACAAAACACGAGACGTCGCCCTGTGCTCGATGGCGACCACCTGCGCCCGATGGCGACCACCTGCGCCGCATGCCACGAACCCAAACCCTCAACACAACCCTTCAATGTCTCTACTGAGACGCCCCATGGGGCACTCTGGCCCGTGTTCTCTGCGCCACGAGGCACAAACGCAACGCCTTCCATGACAAGCGTGTTCCCGGTGGTCTCCTGGGGCACAGAGAGTTGTGACTACTAACGGTGGAATAAAAGACAAGGCTGAATGTTCAGGAGTACAAAACGACTCCAGTATGTGGCTTCCTAGGACACAGCTCACAGAGAGGGCAGCTCTGGATGAGTCTGGTCAGGTGAGAGATTTCTTCCATTTCTCACTTCCTGTCAAGACCGCGCTTAAGGGTGTGAGGAGCCTCAGGTAAAGTAAAAAGCGTCACTGCCAACCACACCGGAAACTGCTCGGGGACAGGGAAGGCCGTGAGGTCAAGTCCTTAGGAGGCGAGTGTCCAGCAAGAGACAATGCACTCGGAGGCACGCTCCAGGGTCCGGGCCCCGTGCACCCAGACGCAGACGTACTCTAAACAAGGACTTCGGGCAAATGACCAACAATAGAGCCCAAGAGATCAGGAAAAGTGGGGAGAGGGTGCTCTTTAAAGACACGCACTCCCCACGACTACCAGAACGTCCAGGCGACAGGCTAGCTGTGAGAAGAGAACAAAGCACAATTTTCCTATGTGCTCTTTCACGGAAAGGTTTTTTTATTGTGAAAAATCTCCCACTTTCAGCTGAATGTTATTTTTGTCAGTATTAACCACACCCACACAGGCAGAAAAACCAAGAACGCTAACTTGGAACAAACAAGTTTCTACAACACAGTAAAATGAGCATTTTGCCCAAAAAAATGTATTTTAAAGCTAATGTATTTATAACTCTCTGTTTCAGACAAAAGTTAAAAGCTGGAAGTCTCGAAGAACCTGGGGGAATAAAAAAAAGGAAGCCCTCAGGCCACACAAACAGCACAAGTACGTTCTTAACCGTCCAGTATACAATGAACTTTAATAAAAAACCTGAGGAAAACAAGAACCCCCATGGCCTCCCTCCCAAATAAAACTGGAAGGCCTGTGTGTGTGGGGTGCAGACGCGGGGTGAGCATGTGCGGCTCCCCAAGAGCAGGCTGTGTCCCCTGGGCCTGGGACAGGTCAGTTTGGAGCTTCCGTCTGCGATCTCAGGTAAGAAGGCACTGACTTCACAGGCACACCCTTCGCAGACCTGCGCGTGTGCATCTGGTTGAGCGAGAACATTCCCACCACCCACCCGCCTCCGCTCTGCAGCACGTGAAGTGCCGCGTATACGACGACCTGAGTCCCTTCCGAGACAGGCAGTGCACTTACTTTGTACCGATCACGAAAACTGGTTTCTCCACAAGCAGCAGGAGTGACGATGATTTAAACTCATCTTCTGATGCCATCACCCATGAGGTTTTTAACAAGTACTTAAAAACTTCCTCAAAGATATTTATTATACCAAGTAATGCCTGTAATTTACAGTAGGGAAAGCTCATGGTTGCCCTGAGTCCATGTGGTGAATGAGGTATCAGCAGGTATCTTAGGGGGGAGTGGGCTAAACAGTCACACATTACATGTTATGGTAGGTTTGTAGCCGTCCATCTGTGTTTGTATTAGAAGTAATCCAACAAGCAGGCTGACCTTTTCAAGTAAATCCAACCAACCTCTGCTGGAAATCTCTCCTGAATTTTTTAAGAAATGCAGAGTGATCGCCCAGTGAATTTTAGCAGCACATGTTTAGTTCAAGTGTACAATGCTGACAAATCTCTTTAGAGCCTGGACCTCTACACCGGTGCCGAAGCTCACGCTTCTGTGCCTCCTCTTCCAGACTGTATCTTTCAAACACCTGCCACTCCATGGCCTTTCCTCCCTAATGCCCGGGGCCTAAATCAGAGCTGTGTCGTCATCCTATGTCCTCACGGTGGGCGGATGGCTGATGTTTTTTGTTTTTTAAAAAAGATCCAAAATATAAAGGAGGGAGTTCCCTGGTGGTGTAGTAGCTTAAGGCTTCAGCGCTGGCGCTGTCAATGCTGTGGCCTGGGTTCGATTCCCAGCCAAGGAGCTACCTACCCACATACTACAAAAAAATAAAAAAATTAAAAAAAATTAAAAAAATATATATATATATATAAAGGAAACAACTACAGTTAAAACAGTGAATCCAAAAAGTTAAAGTGTTTTATTACTCACTGATTTAATGATTTCTCTGCTAAAATTTAAGGAACCACATAAAATACCTAGCAAATATTCCTGAAAGATTTTTAATAAACACTTTATTTTCACCCAAAAGGCCCTTGGTAATTTACATTTGTATGGCACATTAAAACATTAAATTTGTAAAACTAAAAACGTTCTCAGAAATCAAACTGATTATACACTTGAAAAAGATGCAAGGGGAAGTTTCCATAAATTTCTGAAAACTAAATGATCTGATCTGATCATTATGAAAATACATAAAATATTAGTTAACACCCAACTTCTGAAGTAGCTAACATTCAGGGCCTACGAAAGCACATTAAGACTGAGCACTGTACTCGAGCATGACACGACCTCAAGGAAGAGGCCGGATTCAAGTTTAGACACCACTAAACTTAGAAAGCTCCAGAATTCCTATTATCTCCTTTACTATCATTCTGTTGGGCCCATATCTGCTACATGCTAGGTAGGCCCAGCCTGCGACCAACCCCACCAAAGACCATGGGGACAGAACAGGTAACACCCAGCCAGTCTGCTGTCAGCTAGCCTACGGGACGCAACAGAGGGTTTTCACACGGCTCAGCAGATGATATCAGACGCCTGTTTAAGTCTTGTCTATTGGGACAAAGAATACTAACTTACTGCTGACCACATTACTCACCAAGGACGACACACATACAGACATTTCACCAGAGCTATCGCTAGCTCACCTGCCTTTACTACTAAGTGGAGTTAGAAATTAATTATCATGGTTAAATTTGGTTAAGAGGAAAAACCTTACTCTTCCCCTAGCAAATAGTAACGCTGTCCTGATGCAACAGCCTACACACCACTGACCACAGGCGCCGCGGTGTGGTGTGCGGTGAAGACTGGCAGCCGGTCACCAGGGTACTTGGCCAACCCACAAACGAGCTGCAGACATGCAAGAACTGGGGAACCGCTGCAAACGCCGTCCAAGGGTCAAGGCCATGTTTAATGCAGGGGGTCAGCAAGAGAACCGAGCATGGTGCCTTGACCACAGCAGCTAATCACTGAGTATGACTCACCTAACAATTAAAGTACACTTGTTAAATGCTTCCCTATGAGATCTTACAAAGGTCAATCAATTCTGAATGCTGGATTTTTTTATATCTGAAAACATCAGAAAAATGTAAAAATGCATCATACTGTATACTTAAGATTTCTGTGCCTTACTGTATATGTATGTACGTAACTTAAAAATATCAATAAACATTTCTCAGAAGATTAGGTGGTTTTGAGGCTTCACGCGCTACCTCAAACAACAGGGTGTAATAAAATAATCTAATGTCTCCAAACATTTTGGAGAAGTTGGCCGTGTCTCCTCACGGGACAGGCCCTGTGTTGTGAACGTGTCCTCGTGCCTGACGTACAGACTCTTGAGTCGGCCCTAAAACATGAAACTACAGTGAACAAACCACTTCCTCCAGGTGAATTACAATGAAATCAAACCACCCGTCTGAAAAGGGAGTGGGTGGGCAAGCTAACCACGGCACGGTTTCAGCAGACGAAGCCTAACGGCACAAGAGCACGTGCTTATCTTTCTACAGGAACAAATTTCCATAATTAAAGCCAAACATCCTGTCCCACATATCTCCTCCCCACTCCTATATTCTACTATATTGTCTGCCAATTAAGCTTGAGAACTCTTTCTAGAAAAAGTGCTACACACCTCACTGCTGAGTGTCACTGCGGTCACCTTCAAGATAGTCAGTCCCCTTGGGGAGCTGTGCACCGACACCAGCGCCTCGTCCACCCTTCAAAACAGTTTTAGAACTCTTTTTCTGGAATGGCCATCAGAGCCGTCGTCGTACCCAAAACCTAATTAAGTTTGCAAACTTGCGACTTCAGCAAGGTTACGACACGACACCTTACCAACCAAACTGTCTGTGCAGCGCTGCCATCGTAAGCCATAGGGGCGAGGTCGCGAACTTGATTGTCAAATTTTGGGCACAACAACAGGTCTGGGCGTCAATCCAGAAAAAGAGTTTCGAAACTGCTCTGAAGGGTGGACTAGGCGCTGGCGTCGGTGCACAGCTTCCCAAGGGGAGGACTCTGCAGGTGACCGCAGTGACACTCAGCAGTGAGGTGTGGAGCACTTCTTCTAGAACACGTTCGGGAATCAATCATTGGACCTCGGTATACAAGCGTGTCTGCAAATTGCTCTTGACTCAATGAAGACAGTGACATGACTGCAGCAACATCAGCCCTGCCATCCCCAGAAAGCCACAGATACCTTTTCAACAAGTTCTTGCCTTACTATGTGCAGTATTTAAAACAGGTACAGGGACAGGAAGAACAAGGCCCAGTTTAAAAATCTAAAATGATTTTTAGCTTTTAAATGTAAAATTTGTGAACGCACCATCTAAATTGAGTATTTTGGGACTGTACCACACTAATTTCTTCAGATAACGGGCTGCAGAAGTAAGCGTTCCATCTTTTTCATTCTCACAACACTCACGCTCTTTCCACAGGAGACCTGACCACGACCCAGTCTTCCCAGGAGAGCAAGGAGGGAAGAGAACCCTAAATGAACTCCTGCTCAAAATGAGGAAGCCCAGACAGAGAAGGCAGGTATCCCGAATGAAAGGGGTCCCTGTGGCTGGCTGGGTGGTTACGTGAGAGGTGCCTCAAGTGCCGTGACTGTTATAACACACTCTGCTACCGGAGGGCGTCATTCTGCTACAGGCTACTGTAAAGGAAACTGGGGTGGGGGTGGGGGGTGTTCTGTTTTTCACCTTGGGGAGCACAGATAGGATTTTATGGAATGTTTTGTAAAGCAATTAACTTAGGTTCTTTAATCATAAACTACGTGGTTTGCAAATTTTACTTCAGTAAGTTTAATTATTCCCAATAAAAAGCATCAGACTTTTGGAACACTCAGACTCTGTAAACGTATCTTTACACAGTTCAAAAACAATCCACTGAACCCAAAGATCTTTGTAGAGGGGCTGGTCTCATTTATTAAAAACCAGTTAGATGCCACCAAGAAGGGGTAAAAAGGGACTCACTAAGCTGTGTGTACTCAGGGGCTCATCTCCTCGCCACCACAGCCGCACTGCAAGACTGAAAACAGATTTTACCTCCCGAAGTCTGAGGGTAACTCGTGCCCACGTTCTACGTACAAAACCTAATATGTATCTTACAACCCATTTGCAGTTTCAACTGTTCATGTGATTAAATTTTTATAGTTAAATACAGCAATCACTGAAAACCTTTAACCTATATGAATAGTTTTAAAGAAGAATGCTAAAATGTACTTGGATAGCTCAATGAGTTCCCTTCTCCCCACATCCTTCTCTTCCAAAAAAACTCCACAATTCTGTCATCACAGCGCCAGAGAACACTGTTGCTGATTATCAGACTCCAGTGCAGATGTTATTTTTAAAACACGAAAGAGGCTGTTTTAACAGTAGTTAAGAGTATGAACTCTAGAGCCAAAGAACCTGGGTTCAAATTCAAATCCTAGCCCTACCTCTTCCTACAAGTTACGTGACCTTGGGCAGGTTTTTAAATAACTTTTTCCTACCTTGGTTGCTCATTTATAAAATGTGGAACAAACAGTATTTACCTTATAGGGTAATCAGGAAGATTAAATGAAGTATGTGAACATGACTGACACAGAGTTAGCTGTAATGTGTCAGCCACTGTTGCTAAAATCAGGAAGGTGAAATAAAATGCAAGCATACTGAAACCTGCAGACTAGATGCTTCTCAAGAGTATATGCTTCCCACTAAAATTAACCTCAGTATTCTTACTAGCTCCGTATTTTCAGGTCATTTTCCTGCCAGCCAGTCATAAGTGATCTGCTTCTAATTACACACACTGATGACACCAGTGCACGTCTGACATTCTCCCAACTCCCTCCCCTCCATTACCCAACTTCTTAAATTTGTGAGGACTGGGGTCATAACTTGTAAAAAGTCTGTTCTACTGATGGTAGCCATGTGTAGCATGGGCCCACGAATTGAATTAATGCATCTGTTTCACTTGAAACAAATGCATAACCATCAGCAACCTAGAGGCTCAGGTACTCCTGGTGCTCAAATGTTATTTTAGCCCCAGTCCGTACACCAAGTGATTGATTCGTACTGAACGTGTGTAGCTCTTGCGACTGGCAAATGGGCAGCACGCACATGGCGCTCCTCGATGCTGCACTACAGCCACTTCGTGAGTGCCTGCGTTTCCTACCTGTGGACCAATCATCACACCCTTGTGAGTAGCAAGTGTCCTGACCACAGATCGACGTTCACTATAACCTTAAAAATGCTGACTACTCTCTCCTCCTGTGCAACTGCTTCCTTTCCCAAGAAGCATAAGAACTACCTCAGGAAGGACCCCAGACACAACTCGAAGTCCTGCACTCAGCAGCGCATGCCCACTGTGCCCTGCACGGATAGTCTGCATGCTTACTGCTGAAAGATGCCTTTTGGATGAGGTGACAGCTGCCTTCAAACACACAGAGGAATCCTTTGGGGACAGGAAGGACACTAAGAAAGCAGACTTCTGATGTAACAAAGCCACTTTGTGAAAACGAGAGCTAGCTAAACATGGAAAGGGGAGCCGTGTGAGGTAGTGAGCACTACACACTGAACGTGCGTGCCAGTTGGAGACTGATGCAGAATAAGTATCTGAGAAAGAGTTTGACGACATAGTTGCAAACCTCCCTTTCAAATTACATGTCCTTGGACTGCCTAACTCTCAGTCCCCAGCCATCCTCTTACCTGCCCATGCCAGAGTCCACATGAGACACAGGAGCACGGCCCCACCCCTACCTGTCTGACTTCATGATCTGGAGTTTCATCACCTCCTGAGCCCCAACCCACCAAGTGAAGGACAGGAAAATTATGACACTGGTTTCATTGTTTTACAAGTATAAAGTTTTCCAAACTTTTTCTAAAGTTTGAAACAAGTAGAAAAATGAGGAATGACAGAAAATAGATAATTGGAGGCTAATAACTAGTCTACTACAGCAGACCTGCTACTAGAAAGAACTACTGCTTGAGTGGTGTAATTAACTTGGTTTAAAACAGTCATATCTGTGCCATTTACTCACTGAGATACTAAGAAAATATCATAACTATAAAGTATAGTATTTTTTAAAGCAAAAAAAAAAAGAGGTGTTAACACATAAATTCCAAAAGAACATGAAAGTTCCTTATACTTTTTTTGTGCATGTTTGAAATTTCCACAGTAAAAACTTAAAAAGAGCCCCCCACATAAAACATAAAACTCTTAATCAAAATAGACATGACATTGATATATTTTTTAAGCTACAGGAAGGATACTGTAACTTTTTCCAAATTCACCAGGACTCAAATCTGAAAATGTTTCAACTACTAGTTAATATCTCACGTACACTCTAAATTTCAGAGGAAAAGTTTAGAGACAGTTTCATCACCAAAACTGAGTAACACTTCATTAGAATTTGGGCTTAAAAATATTACCATGTATCATGTTTGTTTTGTTTTGTTTTTTTTTTAATCCAAGATGCATATGGTTTTCTATCAGACTTCAAAGTTACTATAGTCCTAGCCCACTGTAAAATTGCTTTTGATAGTTTAAAATTGCTTTTAATAAATAAAATTAATTTGTTTACTTGATATCTTAGGATTTTTCAAAGCATAGAAAAAGTGATCTTATTTCTATTTAATAACTAAAGCTTTTACTAAAAGTAAAGAAAGATGCAACATTAGTGTAGCATTAGGCTAGAAGTCAAGTGGTAAGACTGTAGTCCTAGCTCTGAACTTATTTTACATGAAACCCGTCACTTAAGCCTTTTAGGCCAAGGTACCTACTCACCCATAAAACAACTCAGACTAGATGATTTCTAAGACTCCATCTAGTTCTGATGCTGTACATTATTATGACCTATACGGTTAATACATACATGCCTTCAATGTGATCGGTACTATATCCTTATGCTAGCTACCGTGATACAATACTATGGATTAACCCACACAAAATGTGCAAATGCGATTTAAAAATATTGGCTTGAAATATGGGGCAAATACCAAGAGCATCTACTTTCTTGTCTACAAACGCAACACTACATGCTGCAAATAAACTCAGAATAGTCCTAAGAAACTTACAATTCAACCAAGACAACTAACTCTGCTAACTCGAACAGAAGGGGAAATCTCTAAATAGTAACTTCGAGACACCCAATGTCTATGGCACCCGTAATTTCCACCCTGCATTTTTGTGTCAGATGCAGCTGTAACTGAAATTAAGAGTATGGAGTAGAATGTTCTCTTGGATAAAATCAATACAGGTTCAAACTAAGCATTTGAGAAAACTATCTTCCTAGTTAATAATAAAGAATGAGATTTATTTACAAGTATAAATGTTTGTTTCAATATATTTCGTATATAAAAGAGTTAATTCCTTAACTCTAACACCAATGAAGTCGTATAAATAGTGTTGTCAATAGCCCCACTTTATGACATCCAAAACTAAGTCAACCCAAGTAAAAATATGGATTTCCTTTGCAGATGGAGTAATTCATAGACATGAGTCGTAACTATGACACTGAATTTAGTAACAAATGGGCCATTTAATACAAACGTGATATAATGAAAACCACCAGCTTTCAGAAATAGCAGTACTAGGAAGTGCAGCTACTGATGCCTCAGTGAATTCTCACTGTAAACCATGGCCAGGAGAGTGGGAAGGAACTATCTGGATAACACTAGTGTCAGTATGTTGGAGGAAGGTCTACTAAGACGGAAGGAGTGAACACAGCCCTGAGAGATGCAGACAGATAATCAAGTAACTGGAGGGAGGGGTGAAGAAAGGGAACACCTGCATTTAATTCACAGCTCAGAGAACCCCCAGGTAACACCCACAGTGAAAACCTACAGCATGACTGTGCACTAGGAGCTCGGGTTCCTTAGGAGCCTAAGATGGTGAGCATGTCAGGAGCTGAATGGAGATGGGAGCTGGCAGTGCAGCAGGTGAGGCTGGACCGCAAGTGCTTCCCTACTTAAATATTCCAATCAGTACTGGTAGTACACATACCTCGGAGAATTCTTTCCTCATGGCAACGAAGAAAGTCCCAGATTCTAACAGTGCCGTCATCAGAGCATGTAGCAAATTTATTATCCGTGGGTGAGAAACTGTTACATGAAGACACACAGCAGGGGAAAGAAGTCAGCATTTAACAGATTACCTGTGCTTCTCAGACAGGGAAAAATAAACACAGTGTGCTGCGTTATAAACAGAAGAGGGGCGTAGCCAACAGTGAAGACGCCTCAAAGAGCATGTTGTCAGCTAACAATTGCGTCTCATCAAAAGGGCTCAACAGAGTAGTTGCTGCTCAGCTGTCAATCATCAACACCAGAGCCCTTTCCATGTGTATTATTACGACTATGGCTATGCACGCTCCCCACAGCGCAGGACTTCCTATCGGACCAGCGCAACATGTGGCGCGGATCTAAGTGTGCAAACTAAACGAAGTCTGTCTTTACAATACTCCTGTGAACGGTCTTTAAATCACATAGGAACGTTGCTCAAAAAGTTAGCATCAGCTTCTGCCTCAAACCCTCCATAAAAGGATAAACTGAAAATATCCAGGCAGGCTATTTCAAGACTGGTTGCTGAGCCTTTCTGCCTATGATGTCTCCTTTATTTAAAAGGTCTACGGGAAAACTCTCCCACCTCTCCCTGACAAGCTATCCAAGAAATGTTGCACCTTTTGACGAAAGCTTTAACATAGGGATGTTCAGACCTGTGTTTAAACCCCAAGGATGCACTGCAAAAGGAGAGAGCCACTTCTTTCCTCCCTGTAGGGGGAGACCATCAAGCTTCCCATCTAATTCTAAGAAGTCCCTGGAACTTTTCATTCCTGTGACTAAGAAAGGACCAACTCAAGAATCAATGTGTGGGCAGGACACTACAGCAACATCTTTGTGGAAGAATGTTTAAGCAGTAATTTTTGTTAAAACCCTGAAAGCAGAAATGGTGACTGCAGTGGGTGGTGTCCTATAAAGATGTCAACCTCCTGCCACATGTGGTGGCACAGCCGTTAAGAGCGTGCTCAGCTTTATTCTGAGGCTGCTGCCACTCTTCAGGCTTGTTTCTGAAACTTCCTTTGTCCAGTTTTACTATACATGTCTCACTGGTGTGTAAAAGTATCCAACTCACTGAAAATACTTTAGACTGCACTTGTTATACATTTGCATAACTGATGTTCTCAACAGTGAATCAGAAGTCCTGGAGTCTTTTTGACAATGATCTGCTTAGTTTCAAAGCTTGAAGAACCCACTCATTACTCCATTACTGTTTGCCACATCCAGAGTTACCTGTGAGAGTTTTTACACCTACTGTACTTTGATTTGAAGTTGTGGCACAACCAGCCAACCAGGTCTTCACTTAAGCCTTTTTCTTGTATTTTGTGTGAACTCTGAAAGTGTTTTCTGTAGGCTTTAGATTTTATTCAGTTGTATAATTAAAGACTGAGTTCTTTATTTGGAATGAAATATTCTTGTCTTACACAGTAGGTAATAAAAAGGAATAACGTATACACATTATTAACCATAAATGAAAAGAGAAAACCAGTGCAAAATGCGGCAGACAATACATTGCTAACATGTTGTAAAGGCTGATACCAGGACAACACTACTTCAGAAAGGTGCCAGCAAAGTGATGACTGTGTGAAAACAAAGAAAAATACTGTGTTTAGAGGGTGCAGAAAGCTTCCCAGATTCTGACAGAGCCCATGCATCTCTGCACCCAGAATACACTGAGAGAGTAATTTAACCATGACAATAGGGACTACAGAAAATGGTATATTGTGTATAAACCTGGCCTCTCTAATCGCCTCCTTATGTGCCTGGAACATCTTGACGTTGTTCATGTTCGACTGCCAGTATTTCACGAATCCTCCATGATCTGCTGTCAACATCCACATGTCATTATGTGACCAAGTCATGGCCCGGACTGGGCTATCATGAGCCTGTGGAAACATAAAACATTTGTAAACACTATATGCAAGAATATGTGATCGTCCAACTTAAGTTTAAAATCACAACAAAGTTACTTAGTATCAAGTTCTTCACAGAGCCACAAGAAGATGCCACCATGTGGTGATTACTGTTACCTGTAATATTGTTTCAAAATTGAAAGTGAGTCCATTCCACAAGGTGAACTCTCCACTAGAAGCTCCAGTGACCAACCGTCTTCCTTCTGGAGTCCACTGGGGAAGAAACAAAGATATATTATACGAGGCCATAAATCCTCAATCTTAAATAATTTTTAAAACATTTACAAAGTCTTTATTTATAAAATATCCAATAATCGACATTAAGTAGCTGATAGTGACTTTCACTTAAGTGTAGCTGAGATATATAAGCAAGTACTTTGTCAGAAAAAACCTGATGAACACAGTGCACTTTAGCTCATTAACTAAATTAAAAATAGTGGGTGCACTATGAGTACCTTGCTAAGTTTCACAGGCTACACACACTCTGAAAAGCATTTCAAAACAAAATCCACATAGACCTCACTGTCCTAGAATACCTGGCAGGCTAACGAGTAAGATAGACAGTCGTCACTAAAAAACTCAAGGACCAAAGGAAGGATTTTGTTCATTACAACAGCTGGTGGACCAACTCAGGAAGAAAGGTTACCACTGTTTTAGGAAAAACAGCATAACAGTAAGTACTAACTAACTTAAGGGACATCAATTTTCATTCTGAAGGGAATCTGTGACGTTTTTATCAGCTCAATACTCAATGTATTTTTCCTTGTTTTGTTTTCAAGTTCCTTTTCTCTTAGAAGATGTAAACATATGAGATGTCAATATAACAATTCTATCCACCACCACCCCCTGCCCCCTAAAAAACTGTGACAGAGCTAAAACACAGGAGTGTCCCTATGGAACAGCAGGATGAGACACAAAATGAAGACGACTTGGTAAGCTACACAGAGAGAAATGACAGCCTGGCCTTTTACTGCTCACTAGATTACGATTTTATTATGAATGAAACCCTCCTACTTTCCTGGTGTCTGTTTACCTGCCATGATCTCAGCCCAGTAAATACTGCACGCAACCAACTCTGGGACTCACGGTTCTTATATATTAGCACCCTAGGACCTGGACATTACCTCTACTATGTGTAAATTCCCCCCCAAGGTCTTACTAGCTTGACCCCCCAATGAGAAACCACTCATCTAACAAGGTACAGGACACAGAACACTCAAGAGTTTATTCACCTCAAAGAGGTTTTCTGTGTGGCACTAAGGGGATATTAAAGTTAGCTGCACACCATACCTGTTTTCCCAAATTCCTGGGCAAAGAAAATATCCTACACACAGGCTGGCTCCACTAACACAAAAGCCACTGAAGGAAGTGTTTCTTTTTTTTTTTTAATTCATTTTTATTGTTAGACTTATTGGGGTGACATCTGTTAGCAAGGATTACATAGGTTTCAGGCATACAATTCTACAGTGCATTGTCAACTTGATGTATAATAAGTTCACCATCTAATGTGGCTTCTCTCTCCATCACCGGAAGTGTTTCTTTACTGATGTCTCTGGTGCCTCAGGCCTCTGAAGCCAACAGGCGGCTACCGCTCACGCAGCACCTCACCCAGCCTCTCCCGTCTCCATGCTGTCCGTCGCACCCCCCTAATTTTGCTCAGCTGCCACAATGTTTGCTGTGACTATCTTTTCTGTTTGTCACATCTGTTTTTCAATTCTCGTCTGCACAACTTTGACTATTAACTATCCTACATTGCTGGACTCAATATAGTGCGCTGTCACTTCGCAAATGATGATGCTGTTAGCTGTGGGAGTAGTAAGTGGATGCCTGGGAGACAGGACGGCCAGATTTTTTACTGCAAACCCCTTCATATTCTAATACTTTAAATCATATCAACGTACTATTCAGTTTTAAGTTGTATTTTTAAAATGTCAGTGGAAATGTCTGCTAACCAATGCCACCCCAGTAAATTTAACAACGCAGAAAGGATCTCAGGGAGCAGGCACTGAGCGCCTGCGATCACCTGCCTGGGGCTGCATGTGGCCCAGCACTGTCCATAGCTCTTCTCAGGCACCTTCCTCCCTGAAACACCCACGAGCACCCATTTACCCTGAGAAGCCACTTTCTAAACAGCAGCCAAAGCACTCCTGCCAAGGGCAAGTCTGAGACCTGCTACGTGTGTCCTCGGCCCGCTGAGAAGGGGGTCCGTCCGTACGAACTGCAGCACCAAGACAACAGCCCACGGGGGATCTTACTAAGTGTGGATGCAGTGGATAAAGAACTGCGTGTTCCAGAACAGAACATTAGCAATACAGCGACCTTTATGTGAGATACACGCTTAAAATAATGTTTCCTTTCCTTTGTCCTGTTAAGTACAAGGGCAGTCTGGGAAGAATCTGGCCATAAATGCCTCTATTTTTCATACTAACTGGCTGGGTACTTTCTGGACAGCCCTTGTATAATTATAGATTAACTCAGGATTAATTTTTGCAAAAACATCCGACAGAATACTTACCCTAACAACAAATACTGGACACTTCACTTTATTTGTTGATGTTCGAACGAACTTTGTTGTTACTGCATTCATAGGATTACTCAGCATCCCAACAGGGGGGACGAGCTGCAAAAAAAGGAACGTGGGCTTTAAGAGCTTCTGACAAACCCAGGACATAAACCTGGGACACAGTCAAGCCATTATTTCAACACTTAACCACAAACACAGGACTAGACAGAACTTTCCAACACTCTAACAGATTATAATGTCCATTAATTAAGTGGAGAAAACTCAGATCAGTTAAATACCCATTAGTACTAAACAAACAAAGTAAGTACCAGATTTCCCCCAATTACTTCTCAAAGTCAACACAATTGAACATGGTCACAAGAAGCCAAATTTAAAATGAACTTCCCTCTCCCACAGGCTTGGAGGCAGGGCATCTTTGGCCAGACACTGCCGCTTTGTGCCATGAAAAGTTGACCCATCATTAGATAAAAAGGAAAATTTAAGTTGAGATTAAAAAAAACACAGAAACTCACAGTTTACACAGATATGTTACCCCTTCAGGAATGCTTTCATTATAAAAATGTAAAGAGACTGTGATGAATGTTCTTTTCCAAAGGTGAACCAGTGAAATGCACATTTGTCTTTATTATTACATTGTTATCTTAAAAAATAAAAAACTTCTATTCCCAGCCAGGGAACTACTGCCCCCCACCCACCCACCCAAAAAATGTAAAGAGAAGTTCATGTTCGGATTAAAAATCACACATTTTTAGGCGTGACGTGTCTCATACTTACATCGTTGTAATAACCTGCGTCAGGCTGGATGGCGCGCATGTCTCTCTGGTCTCTCTGCCATATTCTATTCTGTTAAAAATAAATTAATCAAGCAACAGATAATTGGTCTCACTGCACTCAGTAAGACATTAAGTAAATATTAACAGCATGGAAAAACCACAGAAAAACGACTCTTTGATTGTGTTGACGCTCACCCATGGGTTGGCATCACACCCTGTGACACCGCTTACAGTTCCTCCTTTCCTCCCACCCTGTCGTCCAAGATGCTGCTGCCTCCAACATCCTCACCTAGAGACCTCACAGAGGGACGCAGGACGG
Source organism: Lyroderma lyra (assembly GCA_004026885.1). Taxonomy (NCBI): domain Eukaryota; kingdom Metazoa; phylum Chordata; class Mammalia; order Chiroptera; family Megadermatidae; genus Lyroderma; species Lyroderma lyra. Next base: position 55,561 of record PVJL010009207.1, read on the forward strand.
CGAAGACACACTCCTGAGTCCATAGCACAAAACAAGTCCCCTATCTTGTCCAACTGTTCCTAGTCTAATTTTGGAACTGAAATACATGCAAAAGCCGAAGTCGGCCTTTAACTCTGCACTAATCTTTTTCTCTGGTGTGCAGAACATACAAATTCTGTCCAATGCATAAGCAGGTCTCTAAACAGGTCTCAAGTAGTCAAAAAGCAGACAAATTTTCTCCCTAGGAGGCCAGAGCAGACCAAAACCCGATGAAAGCAACAGGAGCTGGTGATGAGAGGCTGCTTCCCAGGTTAAGACAAGTAACTGAAGACCTCAGAAGGGAGACATGGAGCTGACAAGGTGTAGGCAGTTCCAACCTGGCCTTCATGTGCCATCTCGGAGTCGCTTCCACCCTAGAGGACAATGGCAGGTGCTACCCCTCAGGTAAGTAGAGCCCTCTTCCCTGATGCTGAGAGACACTACCCCAAGTGCTGGGAGAGGCCGTGTCCCCCGCACCTCAGACATGCAACACTGCTCTTCTGCACAGACCTTCCCATGGAAACATTCCTAGGTTGGGAGACTTAACACTCCATAGACACTGGGTTTAACAAATATTTTAAGGCTGGTCTAGGGATTCAAGGGCCGTCTCCTGAGATTTGTTGTGAACCTTTAGAACAATGGTTACATCTAAACTGGAGTCTAAGTTTTTGTAAATATGATATATGCAGAGGTTTTTTAAAAGTACTGGTCATTAGCCTCACTTGAAATCAAGAAGCACAGGTAATATTTGTTACTCTGCATTTTTAAAATTTTCTCCTTTTTACAAAACGAAGTTTGGTCAGGTGAAGCACACGAACTGGACCTACCTCCAAATACTTAATCACAGACGGATTATAGTCTATGGTCTTCCGGTTCACGGCCTTTCGCATCCGTTTCCCATCGAAGGTGAGCTGCTGCATGGCTTGCTGCTGTGCAAAGTCAGGTCGCTTATAAAACAGCTGTCGAGGTGCCTGGTGTTGGAACCTTGGCATATGGAAAAAACGAGGAGGAGAACCAATTTCTGTAGCCATGGTGATGTTTTCTCTCTAGGACACTAGGGTAGGGAAAAAGTACTTTCACTACAATATCAGCACTGAAAACATTCAAAGAACATTTTTACACTTCTCTTCCTTTTGTTAATATGCATCATTTCTAGCATTCAGTCCACTTATTTACAAAACGAATTATAAGATTTGATGGCAGAGACCACTTACACATTTGGAAAAGTGCAATTCTCAAAGGAAGTGCTAATGATAATGAGCCTTTGCTGTAAAATTCAGCTCACTGGAAGGAAGCCCCGCCTGCTCTGGGACAGCCTGGGGACAGTGGGATACGAGCCAGCTTGGCGTTGTGTATGGGAAACTGTGCACTGGCGCTGTGCGTGGGGAGCAAGCCCAAGCGAGGCAGGAGATACCACTGAGGTGGAAGCTCTATATGAGAACTGTTTCCATTTTTAAAATGAAGTTTTCATTAGGTGTCTGATAGTGAAACAGCCATTTTAAGTTCACTGTAAGACCCTCATTTTTATACAAGTCACTAAAAAATTTTAAAACCTCACTTTTGCCTTTTTAAATTCCCTAAGAATACTGTAGAAAGAGGAATAAACTATTCTATTTCATATGAATGCTAAAAGCATGGGCATCTAATTTCAGGCTACAAATGACTACTTCAGAAATTTACTGCTCAGTGTGTCCACTGACACATGTATACAGACAACATTAACCTGACATCTGAACAGAAAAACTGTTAAGAGCTTATAGTTTTTCAACTTCAATGCTCTCCAATTAAAGTTACATTCCAATAATATAAATAGGCATGATTTAAAAACACATTTTAAGCATATTTTAAAAATCAGACCATGAAGAACACATTAAAAATGTTAGTTAGGAACAGATAATTTCTAATCGTTTTCTGCTTGGGATGGGAGATACTCCAATAGAATTTGATGGTTAATTTCTAAGTCTTATTTCTTTATGGAAAAGTGTTCTATAAATGAATGTATAACAACAGGGAACACCCAATTTTGGAAGGTTAGTCATTTGTAATTTTTAAAAGTGACCCTCTTGTTTCAGCAGGTAGTTCTTAGGAATATGGATGATTCACTTCTGGAATTCATATTTTAATACACAGAATTTGGAAAATAAGTCCATGATCACAATGCTTTCTCATTAATGCAGTGTAACCAGTAGCACGTGTGCCAAGCAATTTCATCCAGTGCCTACCCTGCTCAGCCACAGCATACTGTTCTGGTCACTATGTGTCACTTCTAACTTCAGACTGGGCTATCCGGCCCCCATCTCTATTTCTGGCAAATACAAAGATTTCAAGGCTCACAAAACTCTGCAGCATATCCTTAGCCTTCAAGCTTCAAACTGTTCCCCAAAACAAGGCAAGCCACTCAACTTCTCTGAATTTGTTCTCTCAACGTGGACAAGAAGGCTAACATAGATCACATCCAAGATCCTTTTTCTTAAAGCTATTATTTTACATGAAATGTTTTACTCCTGTAGCAGCATGGTAACTAGTGTGTTTAACCACGGAACACCCAAACTTAGCTCTCCAATGTCCACATGTGCAGGTCCACATCAGCATTATAGTTCTGCTTCTTGTCCCACTATTACAAAATCATAATCTGAATCATGTGATGTAACTAAAATTATATCTGAAGGTAAAAAGTGAATAGGAAAAAAACATACTGTTTTCCTTAAAGAAGTCATTACAAATTTTACACTGCAGAATTGTGCTATTAAACTAATTCATTTTATTGACTCCTAAACCTCCACTTAAAGCAATAAAAACTGTTTGCAAGTACTAACAAGACCTCAAAAACTGGAGCAATAATAAATAGTAGAAGGAACAGAAAGGGATTCATGGAGGGAAGACAAACTGGAAATTATACAGAACAACTTATTAATAAGAAAAAATGATGAGGCACCAGCAAAATCGCTGAGGTAATGACTACTTACAATCTATGAATACACACACATAGGATTTGCTGAAATAGTTGAAAAATCCCTATGGCATTGGGAAGCATAATATGAAATGCAATTTCCATTTAGAACAGATATGAGAATCCAGGAAAATGTGGAGGTTTGAGATGCCTCTGGAACAATTTTAAGAATTGTTCAGAAGAATATCAGAATCATAGGTGTACCAGAAGGGACAGAGAAAAAGCAAGGGATCAAGACACTATCTGAAAAAATAATCACTGAAAAATTTCCTAACCTGGTGAAAGAAATAGACATTCAAATCCAGGATGCACAGAGAATTCCAAACAAGATGATCCCAAACAAGAACACACCAAGACACATCATAATTAAAATTGCAAAAGTTAAAAAAAAAAAAGAGAAAATTCTAAAAACAGCAAGAAAAATAAGTAATTACTTATAAAGGGACACCCATTCAATTCTCAACTGATTTCTCACCAGAAACTTTACGAGCCGGAAGGGATTGGCAGAAAATATTCAACGTGATGAAAACCGAAGACCTACAACCAAGAACAGTGTACCCAGCAAGGCCAGCTTTCAAAATTGAAGGACAGATGAAGAGTTTCTCAGACAAGGAAAAGTTAAAGAAATACATCACCACCAAACCAGTACTACAAAGAATGTTAGCGGGACTTCCTTAAGATGGGAGGAGGGATGGGAGAGTGGGTGAAATAAGGGAAAGGGATGGAGAAATTTAGTTTGTTAACAGAAAATCGAAAGCAACAAAGAAACAAAACTCATGGACACAGTCAATAATTAATTGAGTAGTTACCTGAAGGTAAGGGGGGAGGGATAGGAACATAAATATATGGTGATAGAGAACTGAC
>PVJL010009208.1:0-59201 GCA_004026885.1 Lyroderma lyra
TCCTTTCCTGTCCCGTGGCTTCCAAGGGTGCCCAGGCTGAGGAAAGCCCTTAGACCCGTCTCTGGGTTCACCTCTCTTCCTGTGGAACGTTCCAGCCTTGACTCTGTTGCCTCGGGATGCTGAGAAAGGGAATTCCGGAGCCATGCAGTGGGCGGCAGAGCCTCTAACTAGCATTTTGTAATAATCCATGCTGCCGGGGCCCCCCAGCCCCATCTGTGTTTCCGGGTGTGCTGCTGCTGAAACCGCTAGTAAAGTAAGATGCAGAGCTACAGAGCAGTGTGGAACTCGTGTCAGACAAGACAAGGAAACAGGGACAGGCGCTCTGTGTGCAGGGACTTACGGAAGAAAGGACGCACTCTCCACTGGGTAAGTAGAGGGAATTGGGCAAAACCTAAGTATTTGGGGAAATTTTTCCCTTATGCCAAAATAAATTCCAGGAGGAACGAAGGTGTAAGTGTAAAAAGCAAATAGAAGAAATCAGAAAAGAACAAACTTCTAAAACTTTAAAATTAAAAAGAATCTAGAAACATTTTTGCAGTCATTGACAAATGGAAACGATATCTAACCCACAAGACCTGAAACACTCTGTACGGAGAAGTAAACAAACGTCGGCAAAGGATATCGACACCTCACTGAGGAGAAACAATGGGCCAGAAAGTTTCTGGAAAAAATAGGTGACAATCTAAAGGGTATTAAAAGAATAGAAATTAAGTCTATCAAGAAAAACTTATCTAACTTACCAAAAGGGTAAACACTGCAGCAAATCCATGCTAGCAAACACAGGGTTAAAACTCCCCGGGAGTGAACAGAAGCCTAAGTGTTCGTATCTTTAACCCAGTGTCACTGCTGGGAAATGTTCCTCACGAAGTCTCTGTGCCAGTGACGTGCAGGGACACAAAATAGATGCCACCCTGGGGACCACCTCAGGTCAGCAGGAGGGAGCTGCTGCGAGGCCAGGGCTCACCCCAACATGCTGGAATACTACGCAGCCATTAAAACCCTGAACGGCGACACAGTGGCAGCCCCTAACTCCAGGCATTAGATGTGACTGACTTTCCTGCGTGTCCTTTACAAGAGGGAAGGGGTTACTGACACACACACAGACAGAAGGAAATAAATGAAGACAAACGCGGCCGCCTGCTCCCACAACCCCACTGTGGGCGAGGAGGCCAGACAGGAGGGAGTGACCCCGTCCCCAGGCTGAACCCAGAGTTCTGTGAAAGCCCTCGGAGCTGCTTCCCCCAAGCGAGAAGCTGCTGCTCCAGCAGCTGGCCCGGCCCAGCAGCCCTGCGCCTGGAAGGGTGTGGGAGGAAAAATGCACAAACACACTTAGGAATGGAATGTGTGTTTTGCAAGAGGCCAAGTTGGCAGCTTTGGCTTCCAAAAGGTGGGAGCGTCGGGGGAAGGACAGTGTGTGCAGACGGAGGCCCCCGAGGCCTCATGGCCCCGGCCTGTCGGCGGCGTTCTGGACCTGGGGACCCTGACCCACGCACGAGTGGCCTTGGCTATCCCGAGGAGCAAAGGCCGTGCGCTCGTACAGGCAGTCCTACCTGCTCCATCACCTTGCAGGGGACGTAATCCTCAGATGTCGTCACGTACAGTGATGGGCACTTTCCCTAACTTCCGATGAGCACCTGCCGAAGCAGGTACTGTTGCCCCATTTTAAAGGTGAGGAAACCAAGGGGAAATAAAGTCATAGACAGCCCACTGCTTCGGTTCCCACAAACTGGATCTTTGCGTTTTCACAACAGTTCTTAAAAGTAGACACTTTCCCTTTTCATGCAGCCATGGCAATGGACCGGGACAAGGCTCAGTGACGCACCCAGAGCGGAGCTGAAGCGCCAGCAAGTCTGTCCCTTTCCGAAGGCAGACTCTTGCCTGTGTTGGGGCTGGAATCGAGGTCACAGCAGCTCAGCACCCACTGCTGCGAGCTGGGCTGGGCGAGGAGGATGCTCTCGGCCTGGCCAGGGAGGGGGCGGTGCGCTGGGGGACGCGCCTCCTTCAAAGCAGCTTCGAGGCTATAAGTTGCAGTGTCTCAGCTCAAAGTAGGCTCCGCAGGTCCGGCTCCTGGTTCTCACCTCTCCCACTTACAGGACTAAACACCGCCCCAGATGCTCAACCTTGACACTCCCTTCTGTGTAGTTGTTTTCTAATTATAAAAGCAGTACGTACTGATTTTTAAAAAACGGCCTGCACACAGAGAAGCATTTGGTAAAACCCAGTCTGCCAGCCCCAAGCCAGAGGTAAAGACGTATCACGTTCTGGCATACCGCCTTCCGGGTCTGGTTCCAAGCCCGTGCAGATCCTTGTGCGTTTTTTCCTACAAAAAAATAGACTCAGACTCTACAGACTACCCTGCCACAGCACGCAGCACCGGGAACGTACGAGCTCGTCTTCTCGGCCGTCCTCACCCACGTGACCGTCACCCCAGCAGAGATGTCAACTTCACATCCACACAGCGAGCACACAGGGAAGCTGGGGTTCCTGGCTGGGCACTTGACTGCCACTTATTGCAGATCTTTCTAGAAATGTATACACGTGTGTGTGTGCATTTTTTTAAGTGGCTACCTAAGAATTCCATCGTACTGAGCCGACTTCCTCCATAATCCGCGTTTGTGAGTCTAGCCTATTACTGCAGGGTGACACTCTACAAGTGGAACTGCTGGGGCCCGTACACAGAGCACTTTGTAGGCGTTTCTGGTGTGACACCAACTCTACTAGGCTTTTTTGGAGGGCAGCTAGTTTCTCCATCCCTTTAGGAGTCGTGCGTGCCTGTGCCCGTGGCTTTTTCTGAATCGAAGTTCTGGGTTCTGGGGTGGGGGGTCTGGTGTGCTGGGGGCACCTAGTGGTCAAGGGTGGCACTGCAGCCTCCCACGGCCCAGGACATTCCTAAACATGGACTTGGAGGGACTTCTGGCCCGTGCAAAGCTGTCTCCTTTCTCTGGTGGACCCACTAGGCTCAGTTCTGCCCGTTTTTCCCCGCCACTTTGGTGACAGCTGTCCTAAGAGTGTTATAGCACACTGAGAAAGCAGTTTGCCTCGCAGAAATCTGTGTCACAGACAGGACACCTTGGGCAAACTGCGGGCTGGCTGGGTGTCCTCCTCAGACAAGTCAGACCTGGTTTCCTTGCCTACAAACGCCCTCTGAGAGCAGCGCTGCATGGGACGGGCCCCCGCGAAGGCGCGTGGAGAAACGCACCGACATGCAGGACAGACACACTGGCGCCGCCCCTCCGTCTTGCAACGAAGAATGCTGCAATTTCAGCATTTATTGAAGACTTTCTCCGCGCTGTACAAATGAACAGTTCTCCAGCCGGTCCCATCTCCCCAGAGCTGCCTTCTGCTGGGTCAAGAGGCTGCCGCTGGCCACGTGCTGTGCCGGCGCCCACGAGGGCCACGGAGGCACGGGCAGGGCGGGCGGGCTCACGCGCACACGTGCAGGCTCGCGCTTTCCTCTTCGGTTCTGATCCCCATCAGTCCCAGGCCGGGGAACGAGCCGTCAGAGCTGCGACAGGTGAGGGCAGAGAGAGGCACGCCGTCAGGGGGAGGAAGTGGTGCGGCGGGTGGCGGGGCGGGCCGCCAAGGACCGTCAGCAGACAGGACACAGACTAGTCCCCAAGGCCGAGTCACCGCAGCCCCGCCACTTAGTGGAGCTGAGGCCCTCAGCCCAAGTCAGGGAGCAGGCCAGGCCACAGCCGTGTCCACCACACAGCCAGTGGGCATCGGAATGCCACCTCACGGGGCGTTCGTGAGGGTGACAGGCAGCCGGCTACCCTGGGCCCTGGCCGCCCAGCAGCATGGTGGTACACACTGCACGTGTGTCCGCATGTGACCCTCAAGAGGCCGCTGTCCTCACGTCAGCACAGACACAGCCACAACCTTAGGTCCGCTTTGCCAATCAAGGAGCAGCTCATAGACATCCCATTAAGTGACAGAGCCAGGTAGTAATGACAGCGCTTTTACGAGGCTGCTAGAGTTTATCCTTCCGCTCATTTTACTCACCACCAACTACGTCCCAGGCACTGTGATAATTCACGCTGTGGAATCTGGGGGTCCCCTGGCATGCTGGCCCCTGGCCACCTCGCAGGGAAGGCTCATGAACTGGGATGGAGGGCTGACCGGCCTTCAGGCCCAGCGATCAGAAGTCAGCAGACACACACACACACCCCACATCACACGCCACACACACACACCAGACACCATATACACACATGCACACACACCACACACCATACACACCCATCACACACATACACACCACACACACACACACACACACAGCGGCGGCCTGCCCCGAGCACTGCCTTCTGGGAGGACTGGCGCCGGCACTGGGAGCCACACCGTTGGGGCCACATCCTCACTGCGCTGTCGTGGACCTGAGACAAATGGCTTAACCTGGGCCCTTCTCTCCACTTGTTACGTGGGAGCCAACCACCTCAGCCAAACACAAGAGCATTCCGCACAGCGCCTGACACTGAGGCTTTGATGAATTAACACAATTACTAATATTTTCGGTATTTTACCAGCTCCCAGAAATAGAAGGATTAAGAGCCAATTAGGCTCCCAGAAGGAAACCTTTGCTCTTTGCTACTCCTTCCTGAGCCACTGTCACCCTCTGCCAAGCGTGTGCGCTGCCATCGTGGAGAAGCTACAGAAGCCAAGGCCTCCACCTTTAAGCTGGTGAGTGTGCTCGCCTGAGGGACCGGCACGAACGTATGTAACAAACTGAGGACGGAGTCCTGAGAACTAAGGGAGGGTTCTGAGATCTCACGGACATGCCTGGACATCACTAAAAGGCCTTTCTTTAAGGACAGCAGAAGTCCAGGGGCCAGAGTCGGGGCAACAACCTTCCTGTCCTCACCTCTTGGTCCCCGGCAGCAGGAGGAGGCAGAGGGTGCCTGGGCCCAGGCCGTGGTAGAGCTTTGCGATCTTGCGGCCCCAGTGCCAGGCTGCCATCTTCGGGTGGTCCCCCTTCAGCGCCTAGGATCAGAGCACGTGTTCACACTCAGCCCAAGGACCCCCTGCGCCCTTCTCTCAGGCTCTGGGGCCATGGCCCCCCAGGAAAGGCTGGGCCCAACCCCTCAGCCTGACGCTGCAGGTGCCCTGTCCTCCCGGTCCCTTTAGGACAGCAGCTGTCCCTGACTCCAGAGCCCTGAGCTGGGGGAGCCACACCCCTAGAGAGCCCCAGTCTAGCCTCTGCCACTCAGCAGCCCTGGGTCCTGGCTCAGGCCTCCATTTCGCATCTGAGAGAGTGGGACATTAGGCAGGGGTTCCCCGACTTCAACCGCATACCCTTCTGCTCGTGTGTGCCTCTACCGGTTTACTTTCTTAAAAACTAAATACTACCCACGAAATCACAGGGTCAGTGGGTGGCTGTCTGTTTTAATGGTGTTAGATAAACAAGCTCATAACTATAAAAGTGAGAAAGAAGTCCATCTATGAGCACCCCAAACCACCTTGTGACACACTTGGGGAACCCTAGGTCACAAAAGGCCTGTCCAGCTCGTCAGCCCCTCACAGTGCCCCAGAGAGCCCCCTGGAGGACCTAAACCCGATTTTAACAAATATGGGGAGGGGGGCAGACATATGAGAGATCTGAGAGGTATGAAGACGTGTCCCGGCCTGAAGAGGCTGGAGTGTGAAGGGACTGAAGGCTCCGGTCTCACGCGCGGGCACACTCTGTGACGCATTGCCGCGCCCACCGGACGGCCACGCCCACCGGACGGCCACGCCCACCGGACGGCCATGCCCCGAGCCAGCAAGGCTGGGCAGGGACGCAGTCCCTCCGTCACCTGCAAGGCCTCCTGCTCTGAGGGGGGCGGGATGACACGCCGCTCCGGGGCTCTCGTCGCCTGGGGAGGTGAGTTCTTGAGCCACACGTGCAGGTGCCTGGGGGTCAGCGCGTGCCTGCCCTTCAGCTTCCACTCGGGGCCTGTGAAAACGCTGAGGGCCCTCTGGGCGCTGCCCAGGGTTTTGAACTCTGGAAGGAAGGAGACGAAGACGCCCCTCTGTTACGGGCCGACCAGGCTGGTCCCCGCTGGAGCCCGGCCAGGGTCCGGGGATGGGGACAGACGTGGGAGCTGCGAGCCCTCCCGTCCTCACCCTCCGTCCCCTGCCCAAGGCCACACTCGGCAGCCTGCGCTCACTCAGGAAGCAGTGTTTCCTCTGCTCTCGGTGCCCGAGGTCCTTAGGCAACATCACAGCCTCCAGGCCGGGAAAGAGGACGACCTCCCGCAGCAGGCGCTCCCGGAAGGCCTCGCCCACGCCAGCCAGGTAGATGGTCCCGCGGTTCTCGGAGTCCTGCTCCAGCTCCTTCACCAGCGTGTCACAGTCAAGGGTGAGCTCTGTCACAGGCCTCTGCACCTAACCAAGGAAAGACGGCATTCGTGCCGGGAAGTCCCCTCTTCGACCCCAGGCTGTTACACACTAACGAGTCCTGTGATCCCGGGTTTCCTCATCTGTGTACGGAGGCCGGCGACAACTGTCTCACAGGGCTGTCGGGGAGACCCAACGGGCAGTACGCAAACGTGCCGACATCAAGACACAAAACCTGGCCGTGCACTACCTCCTCCTGCTCACCGCCCGCGGTGGTAATCACGTCCCGGCCTTCTGCCCCACCGTCTGATCCCCAGAAAGCTAAAGGCAACCGCGGAAACCACCTGGGTGACCGACCGGGCCGGCAGGTCCAATCTGTGTGAGGCCCGGGCTGTGGGCACCACGCTGCCACCTTTCGCTGTCTCTGGCTGCCCTACCTTGACACGGCTGCCATCCACCAGGACGCCGTTCAGGGACTCGATGGCCAGCTGGGCAGCTTCCAGGACTTCGTACTGCACACAGCAGTGCGGCTGCAGAAGAACCAAGAGTGCTTTGCTTTGCTTTGCTTTCTGGGCTCAAACTGCTGGAGAAGGGGCTGGGAAAGGGGCTTGAACAACAGTGACCAAAGCCACCAGAATGATGTCCCCACTGGGCCGGGCCGGACAGTGGCGCAGACCGTCACCTTTGAGTGGAGCGGCTAGTTCAGGATCTGTTTCTCAGACCCCTTTACCTGTCAGTTAAAAAGGAAGCCCTCCCTCCTCGGCTGGCACAAGCTAAGCACGGACACGTTCTTTACGACACAATTTGCTTTCCATACTGTTCACTACCAAGTCACTGAAGTTATCACTGCAGGTCACAGAAGATTCCCGCTTGTCTCCTTAGCGTCCCTTAGACTGGCGGGTGTCCTGTAAGCCTGGGGGGTTAAGTTCTACCACCGCTTAGGCTGTGTCTTCACACTGGCCACCCGCCTGATAACAGAGACCAGCTGCACATGTGATGATCTGAACCACAGCATCGTCGGGGACATAAAAAGTGCTCCCACAGAAAAGCTTCATGAGCCTGGATTTGCCAAGGGTTTCCTGGCTGTGACACCAAAGGCACAGGTAATACCATTTGGACCTCACATTTAAAAGTGTATCAAAGGACACTATCAACAATCTTAAAAGGCGACCTGAAGAATGGGAGAAAGCTTTTGCAAATCACATATCTAATGAAGGATTCATAGCTAAAATATACAGAGAGCTCCTAAAAATCAACACAAAAATCAAAATTAAAAATTAAAAAATGGGCAAAGGACCTGAATAGACCCTTAGTTCTCCAAAGACGTACAAGTGGCCAAAAAGCACATGACCAGATGCTCAGTATCACCAGTCACTGGGGAGGTCCGGGAGATATACCTCACACCCAGTAGGATGGCTGCCACCAAAACCCCAGGAGGGAAGTGACAACAAGGATACGGAGCAACTGGAACCCTCGGCGTGGCGGGTGGGGTCGTAAGCTGGTGCAGCCGCTGTGCGCAGGAGTGTGGCGGCCCCTCACAAATTCAGCCAGTGGTAACCCAGTAATTCCACTCTGAGCACACACCCAGCAGGACTGAAAATGGGGGCTCAAGTGGGTATTGGTGCACCCATGTTCACAGCAGCACTGATTAGAAGAGCCAAAAGGTGGAAGTGAGGAATGAGTGGATAAACCAAATGGGGTCTATCCACACACGGGCAGCTTGACAAGGAAATTCCGACACGTCACAACGGGGGTGAGCTTTGAGGACCTTGTGCTAAGTGAGATGAGCCAGACACCAAAGGACAGATGCTGTATGACTGCATTTATGAATAATGTCCATAACGTAGTCACATTCGTAAGACAGAAAGGACTGTAATGGTGACCAGGCCCAGGGGAGGGAGGACTGGGGAGTAAGTATTGAATGGGGACAGAGTTTCAGTTTGGGGTGATGAATAAGTTCTGGAGAAAATGTACTTAAAACACTGAAGTGTACACTTAAAAATGGTTAAAAAGGCAAGTTTTACGTCTATTTTACAAAACAAAGAAAATGAAAGACCGACAGGAGGAAGTTACAGGCCCAGACATACCCTCCCACCCTTGGTCCATATTCCCAGGGATGATCTTTTTAGTTCTATTTTTAGGTAAAGGTGAGACTTAACAGAAGATCTGGAGAAGCGCATTTCAAACATTTAGGATTCTGCACTCAGATGACTTTGGAAGCCTCTTTTTTTCTTTTGGCTTGACTTTAACAGTTAGTAAACATAACAGTTTCATGCACCAGTTTACTAGATGCCGAGTTCCAACCCTGCTGGTACAAAGCCTTTGGAGAGAGAGGTCTTCTCGTAAGCCCCGTCCCCAGCTCCCAGCTGCCCTCCCTGGAGGCTCCCACGGTGACCGGTGCCTGCATGCCATGCTGCACACTCTGTTAGAGCCCTCCTGTCCTGAGTTACTTTCACGGTGTTTGCTCTCTACATAATGTATCTATACTGTCATTGCTTCATGTAACTGCTGTCTTCCTGCTATGACCGTGACTATGGAGGCTTTCTCGTTCAGTCCTTTTAAACTATGAATTTTAATGTAAATAAAAGACCAGTGAACAAGACTTACTCCCAGAGACCGGAGAGCTGAGAACAACGACGAGAGCCCTGCCACAATGCTCCTCGTGTGCCTTAACCCAGCTGTGAGCCTGCTGTACACTGGAGCCCCGCGGAGGTGTCCGCGGACATGGAAGCTGAAAGGGCGATGGGCCGTTTAAAGCCGAGGCCGCAGGAGGAAGCCCACAGGCTCCATCCAACCAGCAGACGTACGAACCAGCCTATGAAAACTGGCAGGTTTCCTGATTCTCAACACAAACAAACAAGACGGCCTGGCCGTCCTGCTCCTGTGGGTGAACAATGGAACTGCTGCCATCAGACGGAGCGCGTCTCACAGTGCAGGTGGGGACAGTCACACTCGCATCCCTGACACTTGGTATCCGAATGGCCCAGGCGGCCCCCGAATGCCCCGGCCTGACACAGGAGGTCGGAAGCAGCGTTCCTGTCTCGTTACCTCATGGGTTTCAAGAACGAGTGTAAGTGACCGGATGGTGCCGAAGCTCTTAAACAGCCTCTTCAGGGTCTCGAGGTTGCAGGTTTTGCTAAAGGGCCCCGCGTACACTGTCAGGAGCTCTGCCCACTTGCTCCTCATCTGCAACAGCAACAACAGGATCAGTGAGGGGGCAGACGTGGAAAGAGGACGTTGTCAGATCTAAAGAGATCATGAGTCAAAACACGGATAATTCCACTTCAAGGAATTTCTCCACATAAACACCTGCCGAAGGACCTGCGTACAGGCTTCATTTCACTACAAGATTACGGAATCGCAGAAGCGTGTACAGCACAAATGCTGCAATCAAATCGTTTATCATGTAACAGAATGTTACAAAGCCTTTAAAAACAAGGGAAATCCGCAGTGACACGGACAAATGTACACACTACACTGTTAAATGAAGACAAAGTTGCAGGACAGCACACATAGTCTGAATCCCGCTGTTATAAAAACGGATCTTCTAAAATGTTACAATTCACATACAAAAAACCTGGAGACGTATGCAGCAGTGTCATAAGGCACACACTACACCGTTAAGTAAGTCTAGAAGAACCCATTCAGCTTACCCTCTGGTTCATCTCCTCGGTGAGGGTGGGTGACAGACCTTCAAAGGAAAACTGGACGATGCTGAAGGGGGTCAGGGGGACCTCCGTTCTGGCCCGGTCCAGGACCTGTGGGGACAGCACAGCATGGATGAGGCGGGGGCTAGCAGTCTCCTGGGGCTCCTGGAGGTGAACCACTCATAGAAACGACGAGTCTTTTTACCCATATGAAAAAGCAACACAGGGCTGTCTCCAAGGTCTAGAAGAAAACGGTGACAGCACACCGCCTCCTCCAAAACCGTGTCATCAGTAAAGAGAACACGTGAAATCACATTAGGACCCGTGCCTTTGGCATCCCTAGGAGACAGACGACTGCCACCTTCAGGTTCCCTCTCAGTACAGAAACGAGCTCAAGTCCCAGCCTGAGAGTAAGCAGCAAGAAGAGAGACTTGAGAAAACCAAGGGGCAGGGAACTCCTAGGTGAAGCACAAACAAAATCACCTCCAGAAAGAGAAAGCACAAGTAAATGCTAACATAACGGACACAAGTCACTGCACGGGACACAGGAGAGGCCTGGCAGCCAGTGCTTTGGGGAAAAGCCACACAGACAGACAAGAGGAAACTGCCCCTTGGAGACACTGCCGTGAAGGGAACGAAGAAAATCAGGGGACATCGAGGGCCCTGCAGAAAGAGAAGACAGACAGATGCCAGCCCCTCTCAAGAGCATCGCACACTCCTCATTCTTTCCAGCACCCCAACACCATTCTCAAAGGAAACAACACTTTAAGAAAGAAAAAAGAAGAGAGTGTGACATCAGCAAGACGGAGTCTAAGCAAGCTTCAGGTCCTCGCTGTCCCACAGGCCCCGAGTCGACAACACACAGACCAGGACCCCTGTGTGAGACCTCGAGTGACCAGCTGAGAGGCTACAGCACCCCGACCGCCAGGAAGGGGCCCCATCAGTAGCACCAAGAGAACCTGGGGTGTTCTGCCTGCCATTCCAGCCGCTCGTGCAGCGGGAGGAAACAGCCCGTGCTGACGCATCGCTCTGCTCTACACGAACAGCAAAGACGGAGCAGATACATCAACACAACATGAAAAGGATACAGTCAGGCCACACACCAAGAGCAACATCTCCGTGAACCAGAAACAGCACAGATTCAAAGTGGCGTGCAAGGCCACAGCCACAGGCCTGCTGGGCTCTGGAAGGAGACCGCAGCTGACAGTTGTGCTCCCATAGGGGGACTGGGGCAAGTGCTCCACACAGATGTGAGGCGGAAGCCAGACTTGCTGATGGCAGCCGGGGTTACTGATGAAGAGACCCTGACACCTGCACGGGTGGCAAAGGGCCACGTTCCCCTCTGCTGTGAACGCACCCGTCACACACAGCAGGTCACTCGCCTCTTTGTTTGAAGAGCACTTTATAGTCCGGCAGCTTCTGGAAGAAGAAAGTTCACTCTTCTCTGTCTCCCGAGTCAAGAAAAGGAGCTCCTGGCCCGCCGAGTGCAAGCATCCCACCACGCTGTGGACAGAAGGGGTCACGGTAAGAGCAGCCTGCCCTCAGCCGACAGTTCTTTCTGTTTGCACTGGTTAAGGGAACAGCCACCAGCTCTCAGTTTAGGCCAGAGTCAAGGACCTGGTGTTTATTATGCTGTCCAGACAAACCTCTCTGGGCCTGCTTCGTGTCCCCCCGCCCCCGCTGGGCAATACATCGAAGCTGCAGGGGACTTCTAGTCTTGTCTTCTCATCCAAACGCCACCCATGGGTCCATTAGCTCCCCTGACACTACTCAGTTCAATGTATTGCAATGTCTTCCTTTTTTTTTTTTTTTTTTTGAAAAGAAGTCACTGAAGACCAGTCAATAAGTTCAGAAAATGAGAAAAACAAATAGAGACTATTTAGGGCAGGTTTTTGTGATGGAAGAATGTTACTGATACATTGGTAGGCTCCAAGGAGGAAAAGAGAATTCCCAGGCCGTGGTGTTAAATGCGAAGCCAGGTGCCCCAACTGCCTTTGCTCTTGATGGGGACTGACAAGTGTCACCTTGTATCTGGCCGCTGAGCTACTGCCACCATGCTGCTTGGCCCCTGGTCTGAGGCCTGCAATTCCTGATGCACAGCGAGTGCCTCCAGATTTAGTTCTGCAACCTTGAAGACAATAAAGTGGTAGACATCATCTCATTTCTTGCTAAGCATTAGGGCCAAAACACACAACACACAAGCAAAGTTTAAGAAAAAGCCACACAAGTGGTGGTCTCTGCTTCTGCAGACAGGAGCATCGCCACTGTCACAGGCCCAGGCTGGCTGCAGCAGTTACCCATGGCGCTGGCGGCTGAGCCAGGAACGGAGGGCTGTCACCAGGGGCTGATGCTGCTCGGACGTGGGGCAGGGCCCAGGGGGCCGAGTGAGAAAGGACGGCGGTGTGGGCTCATCATTCATGCCACAGTCAGTCACTTAACACTTACTCCTCTGCACACACGCAGCTTTGAAAAACGATAAAAGAATGCCGTTTACAGCGACATTCAAAACACCTCTCACTATTTTACTCCAAAACCAGAAAGGCTATCAGTTTAGTCTTCCTCACAGTGGAAGGCCACGTGCGAACCGCGATGTCGACGGTGAGATACAAACTCTTAATTCAGAACTGTTTTAGATTTACAGAAAAATTACAAACATAGTACAGAGTTTCCATATAACCTAGACCCATTTTCAACTACTACTAGTATCTTAGATTAGTGTGGTGCATTCGACACAGTGAGTGAACCACTACTGATGTTATTTTTAACTAAAGTCCGTGCTGAATTCAGATGTCCTTGGGTTAAATGGAGTGGCAGCACACCAGAATGCACTGGCTCGCAAAGGGGTTGGAGAACTCCTGGCGGTTCAGGAGAAGTGCATGAGGTCCTCCAAATGCACAGCAGATTGTGAAAGCACACAGGACTAAGTCACTCGTCTCCCATTAAGCTAGACATTAAAGAGATTTTCAAACTATGTAAAACAATACTTTAATCAATGGCACTTTAACCAGTATAACAATTTTTTGAAAATGTTTTTCTCTCATAAATATTCATTTTTTGTGTTAACATAATTTTTTATATTTTTAACAAATTATTTTTCCTCATATATAACTTCTAATCTGGTAAATGTTGACAGACATGATCTATATAAACAAAATCTCTTTGAGGGTACATGGGTCCTGAGACCAAAGGATTTTGAACCTCTGAAGTGGTTTAGAGCAGGGGCTGGTATATTCCGTCATCGCCTAAGTCCAGCCCAGCCCGGTTTTTTGTAAATAAAGTTTTATTGGCACACAGCTGGGCATTCACTGACACTGCTGTGACTGCCTCTGCACTACCAACAGTAAGTTGAGTAGCTGCAATAAAGACAATGTAGCCTGTAAAGCCCAAACTATTTACTGTCTGACCTTTATAGAAAAGTATGTGAACCCCTAATGTAGAGCAAAGACAGGCTTTGGAATCCGACACACCTGGGTTTGCATCCTGGCTTCACCTGACACGCTGTGGGACCCTAGATAAGTTACCTAAGCCTTCAGAACCTCAGAACTCTCACATGTAAAACTGAGGTGGTAGTAATAGTTAATGCACAGGGTTGCTGGATAAGATCGTGAATAGGAAGCATTTTAGAACCGTACCTTGGTAAGGTCTTAGTGAATGGGGCTATTATTATTATTTACATGCCCAACAAGGTATTTTAGAATGTCTTTCTACCACCATGACACATAACACTACTCCGGCTATTTATTATTCCACATGGACTACAACTTATTTCGAAATGGAGTCACGATAGAACATACCATGCACTGGGACAATCTAATAGGTTAGAATGCGTTCTAACAGGGTCTAGCAGAAACTGTGTCCTCTGCGATGTCCCTGTATGTGCTGTTCTAATCTGCACCCACTGTACTGCTGCTGAAACAATGGTATGCTCCCCCAACCTGGAGAGAGCAAAAAGCTATATAGATTTTCATTAGCATCAGCTACGATGCTAATAAATAAATCAGCTTCGATGATCAAACTAAACTTTGGTGCTTCACATGCTCAGGGCACTGTGCTAAGAGCTTCATAGTATCTTGTTTACTGGCACCAAGATTCCAGAGAAGTGTGGTCCCATTATTGCAAATCTAGAAAGTAAAGTTATTCAGAGAAAGTGCCTTGGACCATACAGACACAGCAGAGTCTACATTTCAAAACAGACTTCAGGGACCACATACTTAACCCTACATTATGCCAGTGCATCAGTTCCCAAGTGGTGGTACGCCTACCCTCCGGGGTACGTGCTGAGCCATTCAGGGGTACATGAAAAATCATCAGTAGTAGAGAAAAACGAGTAAAGTAAAACAATGCAAAACGTTAGTATGGAATAATAAATGTTAAGTTTGAATCACCGTTCATGGAGACACTTCAAAATTAGATCATGTTAGCAAACAGTGATGGGTGAGGGCGTGGCTATGAACTCTTCCCCCAAACGGCTCTTCTGCCAATCATTATGCACAGTTTCAAAACAATCCATTTGCGACGGTTCTAGAACCTCTCCAAACATATAAATACATCTGCAGCCAGACCGTTGGATCAGGTTAGTTAGTGACTGAGTACAAGTAAGTGTGTTGCCTTTAATCATGAGTATTTTCAAGTAGTTTTTTTATTTAATGTTTAATATCTTTTCAGTTACTATTGTCAGTGATTTTTAAGCATGTCAGATGTGGATCAGTGGTTGGAAACAGGAACGGTTAAAAAATCGAAATTTGACATGAATTATAACCCAAGCTCAGAGGTCTCATTAATGATGTTTCAGGTAGCTAGGGATCTGCATCACAATTACAGACTTTGCAGATAACACAAATAAATATTAATAATAAATTAAAAGTTTGTTAAATACTTGATCATTATCCATACTTAACTGTGTTAAATTGTAAATTTAATTGTAAAATTCAATCTGTGGTTTGTACTTTTAGTGCAGTCATTTTTCTCTCCTAACTTATTACCTCGTTTCCACTATTTTACATTAAGAGAGGCACTGAACTAAAGTGTCAGTATTTAAAAACTGCTGTTTTAAAACAAGGGGTCCAATTTATAGAAATGGGTTTAAAAGGGGTACACACGTGGGAAAAGGCTGGGAACCGCTGTGCTAGTGATATGGGGTCTGAATTTCAAATATGTGCTCTGCTTGAATTGCACTCCCATTTCTGTAAAGAACACGGTGACAGTAGGAGATGGTGGTCTGTGACTATCTGTTCTAGTCCCATTGTTTTAAGAAAAGCAAACACACAGGTCAAAGGTACTAACCTTCTTTGGGCCATGCTTAAGAAAATACCGAGCCAGTTCAAGGGTTGTTCTAGCGTCTTCTGTAGCATCATGACCAAGCCTGTCTCGATTCTGTATATCCTTCCTGGAAAGTCAAGATAAAATGGACATGCCTGGGAGTCCTTTTAAATGATAGGGTCTTTCACCTCAAATATTCTGGGTACGTGTAAACATTGAGTATTTTGATAATCAAATTTACATCATAGCAATCACATTCCTTTATTCCTAAGCGCCAGGACCTGAGAGAGGTAATCCGGAAGCAGAATCATCAGGAGTGACTTTGTCTACAGCAAGCTTATCCTCTGGACAAAGGCTGCCCAACAAAGATGTATGAGGTCAGACAATTAATTCTGCAGACTCACCCTAGGAAAAAAAGTGCTCCACACCTCACTGCTATCACTGCAGTCACCTCTGAAGTGCTCCCCTTGGGAAGCCGTGCACCGACGCCAGCACCTAGTCCACCCTTCAGAGTGATTTGGGAACTCTTTTTCTGGAGTGACCATCAGAGCTGTCGTTGTCCCCAAAATCTAACGATTAAGTTTGTGCCACCGTGCGCTTCTGTTGGCCACTTACAGTGCTTAATCGTCACTGTTAAATTAATTTAACTAGTCCTATAGAATATTTGCAGTTTTGGGGGCTATTTTAAACCATACTATAATGAACGTCGTATTTTTACATAATAGATTTGATATAAGAATGTTATGTTTTGCAATTTGGTTAACTTCTATGCCCCTTCCTGTCCAGATCCATCCATCAGCCCTCAGCTGTGAATGTAAACCCCCCTTACTGTATTCCCACAATTTTTTCATTTCTGAGTCATACTTCATTCCAGAGTTAGGACCCCAGGATTCCTAAGAAATAAAAAGCATAATGTTTACACACTAAAAGGGAGGACAGAAACACTGAATTTTTCAATATGAATTACATAAGGTACTATATGCTAACTTACATAACAATTTGTCGGAATGAGATTATAATATGCAAATAAACCTACCCCAAAATAGCTTTGGCTAAGAACTTTAGCTTAAATCTTCTGCCCTGCTTTCTGACATAAAGCAATGATGTATCAATAACATATGGATGTATCATCTGAGGAGGAAAGATAATAGAATGAGTAGCATCCTAGGGTAAAGGAAACAACAAGAGGGCTGGGGGCAGAAGAGCCCATGACTTTACAAGTGAGATAAATGGAACCGGCATATACTCTAGGACAACGAGGTCCTCCCCCAGGGACTCACTTTCAGTGCTCTGAGATCCAGGTCTAAGGAGTGGCCCACTAACACAGCGTTGGGAGGAAGGAGTGCTTTCAGCTTTCTCTGGACATCTTTGAGTTTGGTCGTTACGGAGTAAAGACTCTTCTTCGTGATTCCTGAGAAGCTTTCAATAAGAAACGACACAAGGACAGGCCAGGACGTTAGCCTCCCTGGAGAATCACCCCTAAATAAATTAATATGTGCTCAGTGTAGAAAGGCTGAAAATATAAATCAGCCAAGCAGAAAGTTAAAATTACTTGTAATCCCACCACCCAGAGATCATCACTTTTTATTTCAGTAAATATCCTTTCATATTTTTTAAATAATATATATACTTCATTTTTATAAACATGCAATCATAATGCATATGCTACTTTATACCATGATTTTATCATCTGCCAGGTCATGAAGTTTTCACACCAATAAATCTGTATTTCAGCACATCCTTTTAAAACAGTTACAGAGAACGCCATTATATGGATGTGACATTTTAACCAATCCCCTACTTCTCAGCTAGTCATATTCCCTGACTTTGTAATGCCATGACACACACACTTATCCACACATCTCTGCCTCACATGCCTGCTCCCTGAGAATACTGTGTACTTAGCACGTGAGAACGGTCTTCACTGTGACAGTCTCTGTGACTAAGGGAGCATGAGGGCACAGTTGCAACCTCAATGGGCAGAATCAGGGATGTTGCACTGGCTTTTCTGCGCTTAATCACTGTAGTGGGCATTGTCTGAACGTACATGCTAATCTCTGAAAAGATAAACAGACTAATATTTTTGCGCTTCAAATTTCTGTTAGGGAAAAACTTAGTTTTGTTTTGGTTTTTGAGGTCAAGGCCAACTAACATCTAGGATCATGTGACGGCAGAGGACAACCTGCAGATCTGTCAGTTGAGGTTAACTGAGAGCAAAGCTCTGGCTACTTGGCAGCTGCTAGATGCTGATGACAACGGGGAAGACAATATAATATGTTGCTGACTCAAGGTCACACAAATACCTGGTGAGGTAGTCCGTAATCTTGTTGTCAGGTTTAACGAGTTCATCCATGACACAGTCACCCCCCTCAGCGACCAGTGAGATACGTGTCAGTTCTCTCCCCTTGGCTGTGAGGCACTGAAAGACCAGGACGCAGTCAGGGTTCTCAGCTGCAGAACTGGGACAGTCTGTTACTCAGACTACGGCAGTGCCACCTACCCTCATC
The DNA here is from genome assembly GCA_004026885.1 of Lyroderma lyra. Lineage (NCBI taxonomy): Eukaryota > Metazoa > Chordata > Mammalia > Chiroptera > Megadermatidae > Lyroderma > Lyroderma lyra. The sequence continues at coordinate 17,729 of PVJL010009208.1, forward strand.
TACTGGGGTCCCTGTGACGACAGCACAGCCTTCTGCGGGCCGGAGGACCCAGTGTGAATGAATGAAAGCTGGGCAGGCTGCAGAGTGTTACACTTGAGGTAACCAACAGTACAGTTTCTATGGGAAGGACGTGCTTAGGAAGACGAATGGCGATAACGGCGTCAATCCTCACTGCACCACTGGTTGGGTACGACCCCCTAGCGTCGTGCTAAGTACCACTAATACGTAACTCTCATTAGCATACTGTCATCTTCTAATGCAGCACCAAGCCACTGAACAACCACCACCTCAGAATAACCCTTCCAGGTGGCCTCTTTATCATCCCCACTTCACAGAGGGAGAAGCCGAGGCTGGTGGAGGTTAGGGAATTTGTCCACTGACAGGCAAGGCCAAGATACACACCGTGATATGACAAGACTTTAAAACTGGAGCTCTTAGCCACTCTGTTAAGACCTGAGAAACTGTTACCTAAACACTTAGCGAGAGGGATGCACTGTCTTTGAGAGGAAACCTACTAATTAGACAAAGTAAAACACAAGGGAGCTTCCGCAGGTAGGTCTTGCTTCCAGTCTTAAATGTACAAAACTAAGCCAAACTCATGGGAATTGAGGCAAGGTCTTCAAGACAACAACAAAACACTTATCCAAAAGACAGGGGTAAACGGCTAGTAATGTACACAAGTTTTATTAAACATAGCCACTAGATAGAAAACTTCTGTGACAGTCATTCTTCAACCTGAAGCACAGATCCAAGTTTTTAAAAATGTGAGTAAAAGGGCCTACTTGCATTTATTTAAACTGAATGCCAGAACTAAACACACTGGTCCACTGGTGCATTAGACTCAAGGCATCACCTGTAGACCCTAGTTTGCAATACTCCAGGTGACAAATCAAAAGTACTACTTGCCATTTCACAGTCAAGTCCAAACAGAGGACTGTTGTCTGTTACAGAACCATTACATTTGGTAGGTACAAAGTTTTCACAGTCAGGAACACCTAGGAGGAAAAGGAATAAAATTACTTGCCTGTATAACTAGAAATAGTAAACATCACTCTTAGATTCATCCAGAGAAAACTGAAATAACACATTTGCAGGTAACTTCTCTGTGTTAGATACTTAAAATATAAAGACTAATATTCTGGGAGAATAATGCTATTATAGCAAAAACTGGGGCCTGGACTTCTAGACAGATACCAAGTGACAATTTTTCTTCCTGTGAAAAAAAGAGATTATAACTAAATTGTAGATAAATCCAAAGTCACAGGACCTTTTCCATGTAGGCCAGGGGTGTCCAATCTTCTGGCTTCCCTGGGCCACAATGGAAGAAGAAGAATTGTCTTGAGCCACACATAAAATACACTAACACTAACAATAACTGATAAACTCAAAAAAGGCTGCAAAAAAGTCTCATAACATTTTAAGGAAGTTCACGAATTTGTGTTGGGCTGCGTGTAGTCCATGGGCCTCAGGTTGGACGAGCGTGGTGTAGGCACTGAGGGAGGATGATAAAGTATGTAAATGCCCACATGGGGCATTTTTCTTTCCTAAACAAAGCAAGAAAAAGTAGGAGTAAATTCCACCATAACAGAAATCTAAAAGGATTTCACTAAGTAAGAAAGTTTAATATTCACCATGTACCCCTGTACCCAACACCCTTGAGATTTCTCTCAGGTGTGTTGAGAAATGTGCCTCCACTTTCTGGAATCGTGGCCTGAAAATTCCCTGCAGAGGCTCAGTTGTCAGCTTAGGGTACCTCCGTGGTATCCTAAATCAATAACCGGGCATATTCAGCTCAGAGGCCCGGAAGCATGTGAGCCATTGAAGACTGCCACCTCAGACAGACGCCCTAATGGTCAAAGAAATACCCGATCTTGTTTAACTGCAAACGAAGGAAAGTATGAAAGGCTTCGACCAGGTTCTGTCACAGTGCCCTGAAATGACCAGTGGTTAAAATTAAATAATAAAAATACAAACTAGAGCAGAAAAAAGAGGCATCCCCAAACCTGGGAGATGTTATACCGGCTGCCCCCCTTACCTGTATTCTCAGTGGCAATAAAAATAAGGGTAACTTTGGACAGCACTACGCACTAGGCACGCACTTAGCGCTTCGGAGCGTTAGCGCTCAGGGAGATCCTCACGGCAACCCTATGGCACAGAAACTATTAACCGCATTTCACACGTAGCTTTTTCTCTTAAATAAAAAAAGATTTGTTTCCAGCATATGTCAAGGACTCTAATAACAATAATAAAGTCAGCCCAATTAAATAATGGACAACGGATCTGAAAAGATATACAGATGGCCAATAAGCATATGAAAAGATGTTCCACGTTATCAGTCATCGGAGAAATGCAAATCGAAAGAAAGCATAATGAGATACTACTTCACCTACACTACGGTGGGTCTAATCGAAAAGACACAACAGCAAGTGTTGGTGAGGATGTGCAAGGAGTGGAACCCCTGAACACTGTGGGAGATGAGGTAAAATGGTGCAGGTGCTTGGGCAAAGTCTGGTAATTCCTCAGAAGGTTAATCACAGAGTTAGCCTATGACCCAGTCATTCCACTGCTAGGTGTGTACCCAAGAAAAATGGAAACATGTCCAAACCCTTGTTCCAGAATGTTCATAGCAGCATGATTCATAACAGCCAAAAAGTGGAAACAAACCAAATGTTCATCAACTGATGAATACAGTGATATCTCCACACACGAAACATGAGAACGAAAGCAAATGAAGTACTGACACGTGCTACAACGTGGATGAACCTTAAAAACCGTAGGCTAAGCGGGAGGAGCCAGTCACAGAAGACACGCGTGGTGGGATTCCACTGATACGAGTTGTCCAGAACAGGTCACTCTCTAGACAGAAAGCAGACTCATGGCTGCAGAGACTTAAGGACGCTGGGGGGATGACAGTACAGGGGGTTCGTGTGGGCTGATGGAGTGTGCTAACGTGCTGGCCATGGTTGTAGAACTCTGTAAACATGCTACTATTGAATTATATACGTTAAGGACATGAATTGTATGGTAGGTTAATTATGTCTCAATAGAACTGTTTGGTTTTTTAAGGAAATGTAACATCACTGCTGTGATTAAGAGGTAATAAAGAAAATGAGATCATACCATTTTTATAAAAATCTCGCTATATAACTGACTCTGAGACCAGACCTGCTCTAGTCATTGAAGAAGATCAGGTGGGGGCAGAGTGGCAGGAGCATTAGAAGTATTAGCGAAGTGTTAGACACGGTGACTTCTTTTTAACATACTACGCAGGAATGACAGAAAACGGACAAAGGAGTAGCTTTCTCAGGAAATATTTCTATTATTCAAATACGTTCGCGTTCCACCTACAATCATCACTTTACCAATCGTGGTACACATCCTATGCTTTAGGAAACAGTGCATTTAAAGTACGGCCTCATTAAAAGAAGATGGAATAAATTACTTGGAAAGCAGCCCAAAAATGAACTTTCAACAGTAACGTTCTTAAATAAACGGTTAGATGTGCTCACATTGCTACCGACCTCAGGTTAAATGCACACCCACCTTGTAAGGGAAAGTGGAAGGTCTTCATCTCCTCCACCGTGAGGAGGCATTTGGTCAGGCCCACCTTCTTACAGCCGTACTTTAGAACGATGGGGTCGTTCTGCAGGTCGATGCTGACTCTTGAATTGGCAAAAGGTAAAGACCCTAAAATAAGAAGGACAGTTGAATGTACATTAAAATTTGTGTTTCAGAGACATGAGGACATGTTTCTTAAACACTGTGTAGCGTAAGCATGGTGGAGAGCAAAGGATGTGTGAGGCCCCACCCCAACTTCTAAGGAGCTTGCACTCCAATAGTTATAGAAACACAAAGAAGATACGAGTTCCAGGTGGGTTATGACAACAGCAGCTGTAAAAGGGACAGGGAGACTACCCTGGCTACAGCGGTCAGAGATGGTTCCAGAAAAGTTTGGTTAGGTCTTAAGAAAAGGCAGAATTCAGATAGTTGGTATATTCGACCTGTCCATACAGTGCCTGCCTGTCCCAACAGCCCATTCTGGCTACACCCACGCCATCCCCAGCCTGCAAAGCACCAGCCTGCCCTGTAAGCTGGGGTGGTCACTGATGAGAAGTATGCAGAGTGGGGACCTGGCTTAGGAGGCACCCAGCTGGAGAGGGACCAGTGAGACTTGATACTCCTTGTCAGGACATGTTCAAAAGTGACAACGGTCATTCACGAAGCTGCTCAGACTGCTTGCTCTCTGAAGTGAACCAGGAAATATGGAACAATGACCAGTCAGAAGAGAAAAGAAAACAGAGACGATGCCAGGAAAGGGACAGAGAACAGCTCTTCACTGGAGGCACTGAGATTCCTGATGGCTTTCCAGTCCACATGCGTCCCTCAAATCGTCCCCTCACCTCTGGTGGCCTGAGTGAGTTTCTGGTCCTGGCAACCTGAGTGCCCTAAGTGAAAAGGGGCATTCCCGGCAAGACAGAAGTGTACCAGGCGAACGTGGCACGACAGTGCCGACACCGGCTGGGGAGCAGAGGCCTGTGCAGGAGAGCAGTGTGGTTACAGGGTGACAGACGAGGATAAAAGGAACCTGCAGACAAGTGCGAGTGCGGGCCCACGGACCTGAACTTGGGTCCGTCATTCAGTGCTTACCGGGGAGCACTCCAAAGTTCCCGAGAAGGAAGGTGGCATAACCGGACACCAGTCTGAGAAAGATCGACCTCAGAGACAGGCAGAAAAAGGAGCAGAGAGAAAAGAGGAGACGCCTGGACTGAGGAGGTGGAAAGGATGGAGGAAAAAGAACATGTGAACGAAACACTACACGAGGAGGACAGGTAGGGAAGTCACGGGACAATGCGCGTCAGCCAACCAAGGGCTTCCCGAGGACTCTGGGCCTGACACCGTTCTAGCCTATGACAAAACCAACAGAGTTCTCCATGGCACTTTAATTCTCACTGGGGACACGGACGACAAACCAACCGATATAAAATGCACAGGTGAGGAGGTCTGTGGAGAAAAGTAACGGAAGGGGCGGAGGGCAGGGCGCGGGCCAGGAAGAGCCTTCCGGCCCCCCACTCTGAACAGGCGGGGCGCGCCAGATGGCCGAGGGGATGCGCCGCGCAGCCCGCGCGGGGGCGCTAAGGGAAGTGACCCTCACATCCAGGACTGGTGGCCGAGAGGAAAACGTACCAACAGGAAAGGGGATTTGAAGATGGGGCCTGTTATTTCAGGCTACGGAAAATGATCCGAGCTGTGCTATGATTGAGGGGACGGCGGAATGTCTGAGCAGCGGCCGGCAGGCCGTGGAAAGTGCAGGCAGGGGGTCTGGGACATCAGACCTGGAGATGAAGACGGAGGAGTTACCCCGCAGAAGACAGAACTCGGGAGAACAGATGAATATTCCAAAGGCAGACCAGAGTGCTCTGGACTACACCCTGGGGCCTCTGATACTTAGGGTGGGAAAATAAAGCAAAATGTTTACTAAGAGGACAGAGGCCATCAGCCTCTGGCTCCTGAGTGCCTACAGAGTAACACTCCAAGTCCTTGGCAGGGACCGCCGGCCTGCAGGACACGGCTCTCCCCGACCTGTGCAGCCTCCTCCCTCACCCCCACCTCCTCTGATTCCATCCCCAACAATGCATACTTCTCATAGCTGCAGGTCAGGGACGGGCATCTGTGGGAGGGAGGACAGAATGATGGACAGGTAGGAAGGAGAGGCTTTGAGCCAGGTAATCGGGAGCACAGCCTTGCAGGAGATGGGGAGGACTCCCTGGTTACTCCTTACCACTTTTCCATGTCCCGTGAGTACACTATTCAACTCCTTACCGGTTTCTGGACACCGCAAAGGCACCTCTTACCTCACTATGTGTAATGAACTCTGAGGAGTTCTGTTCTATTCCATTACCCACCTCCTTCCCTCCCAGAAGAGACGGTTAGCTCCAACTTCCTAATGGGACGCAACTCCATCTGAAAAACACTGCTCTCACGGATATTTCCCTTTAGCTGGCCGGTGTCTAAACCCCCTGCTTATCCCCACTGTGAGCAGTAATGGGGTGCCCCTTACATCCAAAGGCAAGATCTTCCTTTCCATCTGTACACTTGTAGGTACAAAGACACAGGGCAAGTTTAAAAATTATTCACCGTAATTCATGAGAGTCCAGCGTTAGCAATATCCGGGGGAAGCCTCAGCTACCTACCTAACCTGGTGGCTCTGGAGGCATGAATGCTAGCTATAAATTCCGCTGTCTAATCTCCCTGGTTACTTTTCTGCTTAAGTCAGGGAGAATTGAGTTTTGTTGCTTGCAAGAATAAAACTGATAAACCTGCTCACACGCCTATCCATAGTATCTTTTAAAAATGAGCAAATCAGCAAACCAGAGTTATAGCCTTACCTCTGCTCGGCCTGGACAAATCCTTAGGCATCTCTTTCTTTCGCAGCCCAACGATATCAGCTAGGAAATCAGATGATGGAGAAGGCAGGCGGAATTTCTGCAAAGGGGTGACAGGTTTTTACAAACATGGTCAAAAACAGTTACGGTCCTGTCAAAGACCTGGGCTTCACTGTCAGCTCGGGGCCAGAGCAGGGCTGGACCCTAACCCTCTGTACTGCAGAATGAGGACTGTTTCCTTAGAGGTAAGTGAAGCTACATCAGAAGTGTCCAATTCCAAACAGGAAGTCCCATATACTTTCCAAAACACTTCAACGTCTATTATTTCAGGGTACAGCATGCCAGGTAGTTAGGGCAGATGACCCAGCAAAGCGGTCAACCTCGGGGCCCCTGGGCTTAAATTCTAGTTCTAGAACTTACTAGCTGTAACCCAGAAAAGTCACTCAGTCTCCTTATGCAGAAAATGGGAATAAAAGTATCTGTCTCCTACAGGACTACTGTGAGAACTAGAGATGACAAACATAGCATGAATAATGTAATGTAGGTCTAGAACACAGACAGTGTTCAAAAAACGAAAGCAGAAAAGGAAATGGAGACCCAAGGAGGTTAAATTAGGGCTCACCAACTCAAAATGCCCTCGGGGCTAAAGGGATGACCTGGTCCCCTAGAGTCCCCTAGAGAATGAAGGTGGAGAAAGGACAGCATGTGCCTCTTCTAAAGGTGACAACTGCTATTCAGCTGCAGATCCTGTCCTAAGGGTTTACAGACCCAATCCTGGGATGTTGTCAAGGGAGGCCAAAGAACAGATGTGATGTAAATTTTACAAGTTTTGAAAACACCATAGCCCGATTAAAATAGGATGGTATCAGACTGTGCTCTGGGACTAAGTGTTTTGCCTGGATTCCCAAAGCAAATCAGAGACAAACCCAAGCTCAACATGAGAGCTCTGCAGCATGGTCCTTTTTGCTCCCCTACCCCTGTCGCCTGTTCACTCAGGCCACCAAAGAGCTCGCTTTGGGGCATTGCACTAGTCTCTAGGCGGGGCGGCGGGGACTGGACTCAGACCCCCAAACAGGTTTCTATAACTTACGTGTCTGAACGCCTTTCGGAGAAATCCAAACTCCAAATAGAACCTGTAGAAGTGTATCTGACTCATTCCCTGGAGTACAAAAACCACCACATTGTTCAGGTGGTTTGGGGGGGAAAGCTGGCACCAGCTGTTGAAACATCAAACCAACACAACTTCAAGTGACACCGGCAAGTCAGTCACAGGCAGATAGCAGGGAAATAGGGGGAGCAACAGCTAAAGGTTTGTCGTCACCCACTGCCTGCCTGGGCAGGGATAGCTGCTCTGGGCAAACAGCTATCCCTGCCCAGGACTCAGAGAGCTCTTCAGATAATTATCTGATTCAAATCAAGTCCACTACCATGTGCAACGCAATGCCTTCAAATCTCCAATCCTGTTGAAGGTTGGTTCACCTCTTAAATTAAGAGTTCTTTTAAATAGGAGTCGAGCTCACTCCACAAAGGCAGATCGCAGGATCCCAAGCTGCCCAGCGGTTCTTCCAGGGCACGTAATCATGCGACTGGCTGCCAGAGAGCCGGTTTTAACCTGCCAGACCAATGGCAAGTTTGTCAACACAGAAGATGGCTTTTGAGGTATCTAGCCAACCACTCCTGGGAGATGTGAGCATTTGAAAATCTCTCTATTGGTACACATACAAAAGCAACTGTCACTGGACATTTAACAATGGCAGGATATCGGAATAGTGAAATTCTCTTTGTCCTTTATTTTTAACAGGAAGAAAAAGGATTGGAATTCTAAACATATGATTATGTTATCTCAGTAGGGACTCTGCTGGGGGTTACAAACCAAAATACCTATGGCGGCCAGCCAGATACCGTAAATAAGGGAGGCAGGCCAGGGTGGGACATGGAGGTATGCTCGCCCCATCTAAACAGGGAGGCTGCTGTTCAGCTTTAACAAATTGTTGCCATGTGGGCATACAGGGACAGTTGCCAGATCGGAGCTTCTGAAGAAGTCAAAAATCTAGATTTTTATAAAGTCATTCCCAAATAAAATTGCCAGCAACTACCAAAATTTTTTTAGGTGTTTCTGTATGGCAAACAAGTCAGTGAGGGCAGATACGGCCCTCTAGACCAATTTGAAACCTCAGGTCTCTACCCCACATTTGAGTTCATCTCATACCTAGGTTTAGGAATGCTGCATTTGCCCGGAATCGCATACTTCAGCAATTCACATAGCTGGTCATGGGTTACTTCACAATTTTCAGCAAATAAAACGGTAGATAAGCGTGCTCTCTGTAAAGATAAATCAGGCCACAAGAAGTACGATTATCGAGAATAGCAACAAAGCAAGGCAAATTATTAAAATATTCCAATTTCTAATTATTTTAACACATATCCAAACATAAGCGGTGTTCTAATTTATCGGAACTGAAGGTCTAAAACCACATTGTAATTACGTACACTAAACATATGAAGGTCTAAAACACATCATAATAAAACATACACTAAAATATGGGGGGGGAGTGATGGAGCATTGTGTTGGCAACTACTTTCAAGTGTTGGCTGGGGGAAGTTTTTGGTACTGTTCTTGAAACTCTTCTGTAGATTGTTTCCAAATAAAGTGATGAGATTATCAATTTCCTTACACTTCTTACCACATTAACCTTTAAAAACTAGTTTTGACAATGTGATAGGCAAAAAGGAAGAAAAAAGAAGAACGGTGGCAGCATGTTCTCATTTCCATTGTACAGACTGGAGAGCTGGTGCCCCTGGGTGAGTGAGGCCGAGCAGGGGCACCCAAGGCCACGGGAAGTCCAGTCGCTCACCTTGACCTCGGGATGCCTGTCCTCGAATCCCCAGCCTGCTCTCAGCGCCCCGACGGCCCCGACCAGCAGGTTCGGGGCCCGCCTCCTCTTCCTGTCCCTCTTGGGTTGTTGCCTCCCAGTGTTTTCCCTCTCTGGCTCCATGAGGCTGTGGGGAAAGATCGGCCAGAAAAATGAGGAATCCCCGACCCGGACTCCCCGGGCCGCCCTCGAGAGGACAGCGCGGCAGCAGGGGCTTCGAGGGCCTGCAGCCTCTGGCAGGTCCTCCCCTCCGTTCCCAGATCGCTGTCGCCCGCCCGGAAAAGCGAGAGTGACGACGTCGTCGCCCGTTCCGCGGCGGCCTAACGGCATCGCCGGCCGCGCCACGGGCCGGGTTCCAAACGGTTCCCCAACCGCCGATCGCGCCTCCTCCCGTTGGGAAAAATAAAAGAAGAAAGAAAGGGAATGGGGTGCCGCCCCCCGCCCCAAACCACTCCGCATACCCCCGGAGCCCAGAGATCGCCGGAAAGAAGCCGGGCGGAGAGCACAGGGCGCCGCCGCCGCCACGCCCACCTCGGCCGTTAACGGTCGCCCGAAGTGCCAGGTCCGCGGCGCCAGCCGTAGGAAGGGACCGGAAGTGGGGGGGTCGCAGTCGCACGACTTCCGGCAGTTGGGCCGTGGAGAGCAAGGCGTGTCGGGAATGGCGACCAAGAGGCTGGCGCGGTATGCGAGGGGGCAGCGGGCGGGAGGTGCCGCTCCCGGTGCAGCGCTGGCGTCCCTGGTGCCCGAGGGGACTGGGCTGGGCCGTGTCCGCCTCCATCCTCCGCGGCCTCCGCCTCCCCGACCCGCGTCTCTGGCGCGGGCTGGAAGGTCTCTGCCCGGACCTCGGGCCACGAGCCGCGAGGGTGGGAGGACCTGGGTTCTCGAGCGTGTGCTCTTCATCTTGAGCCCGGGGGTGCGCGTTCGGGGCCTCGGGAACACGACTGGACCGCGCCCGGCAGACCGTGCCGAGGTCTCCGGCAGCCCCCACCGTTCACCCCACCACTTCCTGGGGCTCCGTTTAATTACACTAACGTGGATCGTGTGGCCTTCTCCCCTGATTCCCGGACACGCTGCGCACGTTTCCGATTTTTCTCGAAGAGTAATTTGTTAGCGAAGAGCATGGGTTTCAGAGTCGGAGGGTCCTGGGTTCACACATCACATAGGCGTTCTTTGGTCAATTAACTGAACTCGTTTTCTCATGGATTAAATGTAGGTGGCGAACAGTAACTACCTTGTACAGTTGTTGATTAAATAAGATCACCGTCTTAGTTCAGTTGTCTGCTGTTAGTGTTATTCCCAACGCCCCCAATCACACCTCTGAAACCAAAAACTAGAACAGGAGGTGTCTGCTTAGTTAAACTCAACTTACTCATCAAAGTTCTTTGACTCACCTGCACGTTGGACCGTTCTGGGAACTCAGGGTATTGCGTTTGGGGGTCCTTTATCATATATCCCCTTATGTTGTTTACCATGGATGTCTAGTTTATTTACCCAGATTTTGAAGCTACAAGGCTGGACCTAGCCTATCTCCTCAGAACTGTGTTGCACACATTAGCATACAAAGGCAAAAATAACAAGCTTTTTTATGCATTTTTTATCTCTACATTGACTTGAGTTCCTCGGTATTATGTAAAGTAAGGGCAACACAAAGATTTAGTCCAAGTTTGCAAATATGTACTTCGAGGTCCATGCAGGTAAAATGACTAGGAAAATCAAGGAAGGGTAGTGGTTAGTGCAAGAACCAGTTTTTTGCCCTTAAAGTCTAGTTCAGTTTCCTCTCAATCGCAATGCAGAATTACACTGATAACGAGAGTGATACCGCTAGTTTGTAAGCCTATTCAGGTAGGAGTGTGAATGAGTTTGCTGAACTCATGGGATTATTTTATATCTTTAGGCAGCTTGGATTAATTAGAAGGAAGTCAGTTACACCAGCAAATGGAAACACAAGAAGAAGCAAGTGCAGTAAGTAGCATGCTTACTTTATATTGTATTATGCTGGGTATGACGTGCTCCTATGTATAATGTGCACCCACGTTTTGGGCCCAAACTTTCAGGGAAAAAACATCTTGCCTTTTAATTTTATAATTCAAATTTTTATTTGTTTATATTTAGGGAATTGTTTTTGTATTATAAAGGAATATTAGCATGCATTTTTTTAACCTATTATGGTACAAGAAATTTTATGTAACAAATAATTACAAAACACAAGAACAGATACAAGGCACAAGACATTTTATGTATAAAAATTTTTTTTTAGGAAAACAGTTATCATTCCAGGATACTATTTTGCGTATGGATGTTGTTATTGATTTCCAGAGTTACACTTTTAACTCATAAGCATAAATAAAAGAATTAAAAACATTTATATAGATAGGGAATTAGTACTTACCCATATATAATGCACTTCCTTATTTTTCCCTCACAAATGTGGGCAAAATAGTGCACATTATAAATGGCAAAATATGGTATTTTGTAGCTTGCACTTTTAGCACTGGTAAAGCATAAGGATACCCTGATCTTTTGCAGAGCAATTATTTGACTACTTAATTGTCATTGATTTCGAATCGACATGTTGGAATGATGGGAAACGCCACCAGAGCCAGGAAATAAGTAAGTATGGACTGCCATGGGCCAAAGCTAGCTTAGATGAATCACTTTAAAGGTCATAGATATTAACCAGTCAACAGTTAAAGAAAACAAGATGGTCTGTAAATTGATAGTTTACTATAAAATCTGCGTTGCCAAAAAGAGAACAAAAACCTAATACCTCATGTGTCATCATTTAAAAGAATCATTTTAGGATTACGTACAAACTCTCAAGTTGAAAAAAAATACCTTTTCCAAAAGAGGTACATTTCAACTTCCATATGGCCTTTATTGTGGAAGTATATTCAAGAATTTTAAGTAGATACACTCCTAACTTTAATATCTTTAACTTACTATTTGGCACGACTTTATTACAACCATTACCTCACACTGCTTTGGTCATTGTAATATGCTTTTACCGAAACAATGATTGTTTACTAATGCTATAATGATGGCAGTGTCGGTTTAATTTACAGTGATGACTGCATTCATTTAACAGTCTATATTTAAGTGTCCACTGATGGTTCTTCCATGTAGTTGAGTTTCCAGCAGTACTTCTGAACACAGCAACGGGAGAGATCGAATCTGAGTTCCACGCTTACGTTCAGCCTCAGGAACATCCACGTCTTTCCGAATTTTGCATGGAGCTGACAGGTATAAAGCAGGTATGCCCTGCCCTTTCCCCTGCCTCTCTCCTCACCGCCCCCAAACAGAGAGCAAGCAGGAATGGTGCAACTATTAATATTCAGAACTCAATTTCAAAAAGAAAATAAAAGCTGCACACCATTTAGAATTTGATTGATTCAGTGGTAGGAGAAAAAAAAGGTCCCCTCCAGAAGTTCATTGGAATCTTTAAAAATTAGGAAGAATAGTGTTGTAAAAATGAATAGCAGATTTATTTCATGGAAATTAACTACATCAACGTTCTGTCAGTCTGGATTTAATTATTGTATTTGTGTGTGACTTTAGACTGGCCAGCCTGGTGTTTCTTACCTTGCGGCATTCTAATTATTATCTCTTTGCCCACGTGCTTAACGTCTTTTCACTAGATGAAGTCTTTGCCAGTTAGAACCTCTCCTTTGTTATGCTCCCCCACAGTGCCTAATTATGTGCTCAGTAATTACGGAATTTGATGGTTGAATTCAGATGTTGTGACTCTATTCAGGATCAAGTTGATGAAGGGGTCCCTCTGAAGATTTGCTTATCTCAGTTTTCTAAGTGGATTCAAAAGATTCAGCAACAGAAGAAAATTATTTTTGCTGCTGGGCTTTCAGATACATCTACTTGCGAAGTAAAATTATGTGCATTTGTTACTTGGTCAGGTAAAAAAATGTTGTATCTATTAATCATAGATGAGTAGCATTACTACTATGTAATTCTTTATCTCTAGTAAGAGTTATACTTGTGAAACTCCTGGGCTGGGAAGAGAAATCCAAGTGCCTAGTAGACGTTACTCAAATATAGCAAATTTATTCATATTTTTAAACTTACCATCCTGGGATACCTCAAAATTTAAGCCTTAACTTTAAGAATCTTTCAAAAGTCTTCCTTTCTGTTCTCCTGAATTGAAGCAAAGATGATTTAGCGGAAACTCATGCTATTTTCTACAACCTTGAATGAAAGGAGCTCTCATCCAACTCATATCCTTTGCTTTTATACTAGTGCAGACAGGAAAGGAAAAATGGGTATTGTATTGATAAACGATGGTAGTATCAGTGAGAACGGCTGGCGTCACTGACTGTTCCATTCTCATATATTCATTGCAGACTGGGACTTGGGGGTTTGCCTAGAGTATGAGTGCAGAAGGAAACAGCTATTAAAGCCTGCGTTCTTCAACTCTTGGATTGACCTCAGAGCAACTTACAAGGTCAAGGGCAAAGATGGGGGCACTATTGGAAAATGACTCAGCTTTATCCCACACATGGGTACGGGGTCCCACAAATACAATGTTTTCTGTTGAAATGGTCCTGTGAATACGTTTCTTAAAGTATGTAAAAACGCAACAAAAATAAGCACATTCCAAATCCAGTGGAATTAAAAATTATAAAAAGTAAGTGGTTAACACACAATCATTTTCTGAGGTGCGTCCTCATTTATTTGCTTAGGTTTTCTATAGGAGGAAACCAAAAGGCCTCAAGGGCGCCCTTCAAGAAGTGGGGATAGAATTCTTGGGACGAGAACACTCTGGTTAGTATCAATTGAAAATCATTTTATTATGTAAGTGGTTTGTACAGTCTTGTGTGAATCTCCTTTTTTTGTCATGTCACTGATAAGGAGTATGCTTCAGCCTAACAACAGCTCCTAATCTATACAATTCACATTGTTTCTGAGACTTTCAAATTACCACTTTCATAAAGTGTAAGAGAAAGACTCCCATCTCATGGCTTTCCAGTTACTAAAAAGAAAGAATTAGGGGCTCCCTGGGGGTGCAGTGGGTAGGCTTCTGCGCTCTCAACACCACAGCTGGGGTACGACTCCCAGCCAAGGAACCACCACCCTGCCCCCCACAAAAAAAGACAGAAAGAAAGAAAGAATTAACCAAATTCAATGGAGATTAAACAAATGCCCAAATAACACAGTGGACTAGTGAAAAGACGGAATGAGACTGTCAGATTACTCACCGAACACAGTCCCTACAGAATTGTCGCGCCCCCTTTTGTGACCTGCCTAAGAAGTGTGCACCTCTGTAAGTGTGGATGATGTTGTCTTTCACTGTTAAGTCTGCTACAGCTTTCCACCAGGCCAGTGTGTCATGATTAAAATCAGGAGACGTTCATAAAACTAACAGCACGTTCTTTGTTTGTCTGTTTTGTTTCTGCTGTATTTCTTTACACTGACACTACTGAACTCTGTGTTTGGTATTTCCTCAGGGCTGGACGACTCGCGGAATACTGCCCTTCTTGCCTGGAAAATGATCAGGGATGGCTGCTTCATGAAGGTTACAAGGTCCTTGAACAAGGTCGGTGGCGTCTTGCCCCTCTCTTCTGTCACCTCCAAGTCCAGAAGTAATCGTAGATTCATTGCTATGTAGATGTCGTGTGTGCAGTCATTTGCAAGCCAGTCAATGATGACATTGTCCTTTTTGGTCGCATTCTGTAATGTGCATTAGAGAAGTTCTGGATGCATAGTTGCTAAAGCTGTTGGATTTGTCTATGGAATCATAGGTTCCTGCTAACAAGAATCCCAACATTTTGGCCAGAAATTTGAATGCGAATCAAGTTGAAGAAACATCGGCCTGCAACAGCAGCCTTCATGCTCCTGGCATATGTGATAGGGAGCCTAAAAATACATTGCATTGTCATGAAAATGTTCAAATGAGGTCAGTTGGTGTGAGTTCTCCTGTAAAGGTACAGCAAGACGAGTTACAACCTAAGAGCGATGTAAAAGCGGGCCTTCACCATGTCAGAAGCTCTCTATCTCTTTTTAATGCTCGGTCCTCTACTTCTGTGAGGCACCTGCAGTGTCCCAGCTTGACGACACCTATGCCAAAGCGAAGCACAAGCGAACATCATGCACTGCCGACCAAATCTAAGCCTTCAACAATTGGATCCGAATTGGTACTCGTCTCAACTACCCTTTCATCTGTGAATCACATTTCTGACATGGAGATGAGTTCGGCTCTTGGCTGTTTACCCCTCTTGGCTGACTGGGAGGATGTGGCTTTGCTGCCAGCATCTCAGCCTGAGCAAAGTGTGAACTGTGCACCTCCCATCGGGGGCCCGCACTCAGACACTTTGTTTAGTTCTGGAGAAAGATCACTGGTTTTGCAAGAATCGGAAAGGCTAAGTCAGGAGGACCCTGCAGGCACAGAACAAACTCCTCAACACTCCGAGCCCTCCAAGTCCATTGTGTATAAGAGTCCACACACTACTGTTTACAGTGTACAAGGGGCCAAAGGCCCAGCTCCACATGTTTCTGACTTTAAGTTACCTGAGTGCAGATCAAGCTTCAGCTGTCTTAAGGCCCGTGTGTCTCACCCTTCAGCTTTGGGGACACATCTTCATCCTTTAGGCGGAACTAAAAGGAAGCCACCCAGTCCCTCAACTTTCCCACCAGCAAAAATACAGACCTTCACTATTCACGAAGAAAAGCCTACATCATCCGATGGCTCCCCCGTGACAAGGTCTTCCCAGAAGGTTCTCCCGTCTATCCTAACCTCTACAGTTAACCTGCCAGAGCCTTGGAAGAGTCGGAAGATGACCCCTCCTTTATGCAGGTGTGGCCGGAGAGCTAAGAGACTTGTCGTTTCTAATAATGGACCGAACCACGGAAGGGTCTTCTACTGTTGTCCTGTTGGCAAACACCAAGAGAACAGAAAATGCTGTGGGTTTTTCAAATGGGAACAAACACTTGAGAGGGAAAGAGCCAGCCACGCAGTGCCGCCTCCTTCCTCACGGGGGCTCGCTTTTAGCTCTGCAGAAACAAGCAGTCTTAGTGACAGAAACTTACATGTTTCTACTAAAACTTCACTGAGACTCCGACCCTCAATGAGAAATTGATAAACTTTCTTTGCATCTAAACTGCGTTTTTACTTAATGTGAATTTTAGTGTGGCAAAGAGGAAAAGGGTATATAGGGCTACAAGTTCTGAGGACTCAGCATGTCTGAGCCCTGTGGACTGCACTGGGGCTGACACACACACACACACACTCTGGGGCTCAACACACACACACTTTGGTCTTCTGTTCATGTATGAATCCTGATTGCTCCTTGAATTCCCCAACATTATGAGAATTCTGAAAGTGTCTTCCACTATTTTATTTATATTTCATAAATAAATGTTGGCCAAATTCATCATACCCTTTTAAAGAACCATAACTGAAATATTTTGTAAACTGCATTTATTAGATTAAGTACAATAGGTAATAATTGTTTATGATAGCTCTCTTTTACAGTTAGACCTTGAAATGGATTTTGAATAATTTTGTTATTTCAACAAGAATATGATGAATAAAAATGCCTAGCATATTTTCAGGTTGCTCCTTTAAGAATTACGATAATCTAAGTGACATTTTTTATGTTTCTAAAATTTTTATAAATTGTTTGGTTTTATTTCAATGCTTGAAGATTGGTTCTGATTTGTATGTTCATCATCATATCAGAAGAATTATTCAGCTAAGATTTGAAAACCAACAGGTCAGAGATTTGGTTCCAAAATTGCTTCTATACTACACGTTTAAAAATGCCTCAGCAATTGTGATGGCATTTGTGTTACAGATACTGTGATAATGAATGGGTTTAAATCGTTTTCCATTCTTTCTTCCTCAGCTCATTTCTTTTTATCTTCCCACTGACAGTCTTTGGCAGCTCTTGAACAAATTCGATCTGTTAGTATCAAGGGAAGAAAATTAGCCAGAAGTTTTCGTATTTAGGCAAAGCGAATTATATGGCAGTTCCATTATGGACTCTAGGTCAGAGATTGGGACACACATTGGGGTGGGTTTTTGGTAACAACCAAACAGGGAGCGGGGTACAGTTCAGATTTTTCTTGGCTTTCAGTATTTACTACAAGTTTGGTGAGCCAAATGGCCCAACTAGTTAGATTAAGAGTTTCATTTTGATCTCAAAGATTCTGATTCTTATCCAGGTCGTTAGTTCTGTTTGGATCATTTGGTAGCACGTTTGAGGGGACCGTAACAGCTGAAATTTTGCAGAGCACTAAGCAAACAGCATACCCACCTTTCTGGGATATTTGTAAGGTGCTGTGGTTTTTTTTACATGCTCTTGAATCTCCTTTTTTAGGCGTTCTTGGTCATGTGACTTGTAATTGGGGTTCAGAGTAATAAAAGCCTTTACTACCTAAAATAAATATTTGAAACAGCAGTAAGATGAGTTGTGTACTTTTATGTTTTAGTGTACCCTGCGTACCTTCCCACCGATCCCAGCTCTGCGACTCCCATACTTCCTCTTCTGTATCTAACACAAGAGAGCTTCTGGGATCCCACTCTGTCATCTACCTGAACCTTCTCAGCGAGCTGTGTCTTAAACTCCGCATTCTTACCTGTTTCTGCTTATCTCTGTTCTTGCCTCGTTTTTTATCTCCGTCAAAAAAGTGTCCTGTTGGAAACTTGGCAATACACTAGGCTCATCTGTACTGTAACAGCTCACCCTGATCTTGCCTAGCTTTAGGTCCCATCCTCCGGGTGGCCCTCATAAATGGCATTCATGCCAGGCTTGCCCTATCCTTGTGGAGACCGTGCCCTCTTTATTCCAGAGACGCTCCTGTTGACGCCAGGCCGTGACAGTTCCAATAGTCACTCTGCTATTGCTCTGACCCACTCACCTGGCCCTGAGGATTGAGTAGAAATGGTGGTGGCCTTGCTCTCTAAATGACAAAAGCAGGGACGACTTCTTCACTTGATGCCCACAAATCTTGTTCAAACTTCACCCTTCCTTGAACTATTTTGGGAAATCCTGCCCAGAGTGTTTGGACTTTTCATGGAAAAAGCAGTTCTTTCTGACTAGCATGTTTTTATCAGACTTGCACAATTAGTAATGACTCTATCTAGCCTGCACAGTTAGTAAATGAATCATTTGAGTGATTCTGTTTCAGTGAACTACTGGTAAAAAGTCTGTGTTAGACTGCTGACTCAGTGGTGGTGACTCAGCTCTTTTACCTCCCCTCTGATGGGGTCTGGGCTGCTGACAACAGCAGACTCCGCCACCGCAGGGTGCTCAATCAGGGCACTTTCTACCTCAAATGGTCCAATCCGGTAACTGGGAAAGGAGACAGGAAGGAATTTATAGAGGTGAGCAGCAGGTTCCCTTCAGAACGCAGACCACCAGTTAACATTGACATACACGCAGTTGAGAAAGAAAATTACCCAGAGGATAAGATGATGTCATCCGATCTCGCAACAAACCAGAAATAGCCATCTTCATCCACGTAGCCTCTGTCCCCAGTGATGTAGAAATTGCCTCGTTGAGTTGACGCCGTTCTTGCAGGGTCGTCCTGTGATGCAAATAGCATGTTGTTATCGTGAATGTGACTCTTGTTCACTTGAAGTTTTAAATGTTCTAGGTCCTAGGAGAAAGGCAAGTCGGGTTCCTTTGAGAAGCCTTTGACCGAAGAGGGGCCAGCATGGGCAGAAAGGATGAAATGCCAGCACTCAGCCAGCCCCATGCCAGAAAGGTAAACTTCAGTTACAAAGGCGAGGCATGCTTCCATGCTGAGAGCGCTCTTAGACGGTCACAGGAAAACACTGCAGGCGCTCGGAGGAGAGGGCTGGCTAAGGCTTGTGCTAAGTGGCTAATAGCAAACAGTGCAAGGAGGGAAGTGAACGCTCAGAATTGAAAGAAAGCACCAACACCCACTAATTCAAAGAATGAACAGGTTTGTTTGCTTATTTTTGTATTTTGTTTCGTTTTATACAAAAGAACAGAGTTGGTTCTGTAACTTTGGCAGGAAGACAAATGGAGTGTTCCATTATGTGGAAATCACTGCTGTAAACTTCGCTCTTAACTTATGAACTGTAATTGGAAATGAAAACGCGTCCTGTGAGGAGCTGGGATAGTGGAAGAGCATGCGCAGTCCCACTGCCCCATTCTCCATGGCTCAGCTGTCCAGGCGAGGCAGACAGGGCCTGGGACTGCTAAGCCGGGGAGGGGTCAGCCTTTTGGGAGCCCCTGCCTCTGGCCTTCGTGGGCCTGGAGCAGTGATCTGGCCCAGGGGAGCCAGCACACCCTCCTCTAGCAAGCATTTGGGGGTGTCCTCAGTTCCCTGAGGAATTGCTATTCAGGACAATGAGTCTCTCAGGAAAAGGCCAAGGACCTGTCCTAGGTGTATTTTGTAGCAAGTAGGGACAGTTAGCAAGCCCTTTTGAGAAACAAATAGAGGAAGAGAGGTTGTTCAATAAGTCTCTTACTACATAGTGAGTGAAAAGGCCTAGTGGCCGGTTAGGTAGAACTCGGAGGCCAATGTCTCCTTCTTGCCCAGGAGGTAGAACATCACCGTTTACATCTAAAATCTAGGATAAAACAGAACAGTTTATTTAAGGGAATTTTTATCTAATGCCACATCTTATATCTTTGCATGTTTTGTTTTGATTTTTTTTTTTTTTTTTTTGCCATTTAAGAATGTAGACATCAAGTAAATGATGTCTAAGTGTATAAACTCTTGAGAAAGATGGGTTTATTTAAATTCTTATTTGCACAATATATTATAAAATGCAGGTTAGCAAAATCTGAAAGAAGAATACAAATTTTCTTTAATTCTACCATCTAACAATAATCACCTTTTGGAAATACCTTTGAGACAATGTAGACCTAGGAAAAGATAGGATCCTTTTATAATGTTTGGCAACATGCTCTTATCACTTGGCTTTATATCTTGGTTGTCTTTTCCTCTCAAATAAATATTTCATTACTGGTTTTCAAACTTTGTGAAACAGACAAAAGCCTAATGTAAGGAAGCAGGAAAAGGGGCAAGCCAAAAGCCTTGCTCTCTCTCCCTCTCCCCAAACCTCATGGTTCCTTGAAGTACCTCATGGTAGTAAGCATTTATTAAGCACTTACTGTATCCTAAGTGATGACCACTGCAGCCCTAAGTGCATCATGTCTTACGGTCTTCCGTCCTGACCACAGTCCTGTCTGGTTAGAACTATGACTGTGCTCGTTGGACACATGAGGAAACAGGTGCAGAGCGCTGAGGTGCAGGCCTGAGCAGTCAGACTGCACACCCTCTGCTCTCCACCTCCGCGCAGCTCCGTGGAACCTCTCAGGGAGTTAAATCCAAGTTAGCATTGCTTCTCGTGTGTGCCCAATTTGGCTCTAACCGGCCTTTAGGTGCTTCTAAGTGTGAAAACTCTACTCTGCTTTTATAACAACCCACCGGCAGCCTTCAGCCCTGAGACGTGGGAAAGAAGGGCACAGTGCTTGCCTGGCACTTTGCAGAAGGAGGGAGGGAGGTTTATGTCCTCAACAAAAAAATGGACAGGCAAAGCGCTTCTCAGTGTAAAGGTTACTCTGAGTTCTCATAAAGAAAACTATGAATTCACACCCAGTTACCTAAAGAAATACTTCGCTCCAGGTATCGAGGCATTATCGGTGGAAAAACGATACTTTAGGAGTTCCAAATACTCATCACGAACTACTCTTTCATAGATGGGAAGCAGACAAAATGTTCTCTCTCTGGAGAGAGTCCCACTCCTCATTGTTCAAGGGTCCTAAAATGTTGAACATGAAATTATGACCTTTGGGCTTTGAAGTTCAAGACTGTGCTATCCAGCTAGTTGGAGTACATCCCCAGATGCCAGAGTGTCACTGTGGATGCTCTTAGCTAGATGACAGTTTACCTGGGGACACTTACTAGTGAACAGCAGAGCCAGAACTTCTGGGCAGGGTTCCCACAGCAAAGTTCTAGTGAAAGGAAGGAAGGACCAAGCATCTGGGCTGTTCTCTGAACAGGGACGTCAGCCCTCAGTCCCATCTAAGCTTCTCCAAACTTCCCTGATCCAAAGGATTATCAGGATGCTTGTTTAAAATACAGATGTCAGGGTCCCACCCTAAAGCCATTGACTCGGACTCTCTAGGGAAGGCAGGGGCCTGAGGATTAGTATTTTCAACAAGTGCCCATGTGATTCTTATGCGCAAACAGGCTTGGAGGCACTGCTCCGGTCTGCACCTGCCGCTCAATTCAGTGTGGCTCTGAGCTCTCCGGAAACTCATCTATCCTGTGCTCGTGTTGCTCTTGCTCGTTCACGTGGCAGGGTGAGGTCTTCGGCTGTCCTTACCCTTGGCTACATGGATCTGAGAACAGCTCTAACCCTGTGCAGTGTGTGGGTGAACGGGATGCCACCTAAGGACGGGGGATGGCGTGCTATGGCAGTGGGTACAGAGAGCCAGGCGATGGCCAGGCAGGCCTGTGGGAAGTGAGGAGGGATGCTGCAGCCCCTGGCCCCCTTAAGAGGTCTTGCCCTCCCTCACCAGAAGGGGCAGTGTGGCATTGTGGTTAGCGTACAGATACCAGGCCCAGATGCTTGGGACTGGATCCCAGCGCCAGCAGCTGCTAGCTGTGACCTCGGGTGAGTTCCTTCACCTGTACGGGCCTCACTGCAAAATGGTTCTATTATTACTGTGTCTCACAGGCTCGTTCTAGAAAGCCAATGGGTTAATATTTGTACGGTGCACAGGACTACTTGGCATGAGCAACTGCTTTGCAAAAAAATGGGAGACCAGTGAACTAACCTTTCTGTCTTCCCATGAAAGGTAAGTGATCGTGAAGGTAACGTGAAATTATCGCCAGAACCAGGAGAGGGAGGGAAGGGGGAAGCAGACCAGGTGGTGAACAGATCGGGTCCTTACGTGTTCTCCCAGAAGGAAGGGAGTGTGCAAACCTGAACGTCAAAGGCAGGAGAGGGCTTGCCCATAGAGCCAGGCTTAATTTTCATTCCCTTAAAATTCCCACAGATTAGCACCTGTTAAGAAGAGGAAGGACTAAGTAACATTGCAAGTGATGCAATCTGTTCATTCATTTACTGTGCATTCATTAAGCAAACATTTCCTGAGAATTTAGTGCGAGCCAGGCTCCAAATAAAACAAATTCTCTGCTCTTGTGAAGTATAGAGGTAGACACTAAACAGATATATGCAATGTTTCACCATTCATATCATCACTAAAATGTCCATATTTATCAAATCATTTGTACTCACATCGACACTATACTTAGGCTGTTTCTATTTAATACATTTTTTTGTCAATTTTTCTCTTCATTTTTGAGTACTACTTCACTTTCTGACAAGGTACTACGTTCTCATGGTTTATAAATTGGAGCACTGTCAAAAGACACACAGAAATTCCTCTGAGATTTTCCCTCATCTGCTTCATCTTAGCCCTCCCTTCCCTATGTAATAACCACTTTTGTTATTATTTCGTTTGTTTTTCTCTAGAATGTCTTATTTTTATTTCTCTGAGCTCTTGAGACAACCCCTTTACGCTTGTCTGGGACTTGTCCAGCAAATGCTTACTGTTTTGAGTAACAAGGAGCTCGTCATTCTCTGTTTTTGAGGCAGCCCTGACTAAGAAAGTGCCCTTTATTCAAGGGAACATCTTTCTGTCGACCTAGTATTTTTTTTTTCATTTTAAAAATATTTTAACGCCCTCACCCTTATCGATTACATAGTGGTTTTTCTCAATGAATGGCTGGTTCCTTTCCACACTTCCAAGATGTACTATTAGGCCATTTCAACAACAACTGTGTCTATCACAGAGGGTTTTTTTCGTAACAAGCGTGCCCCAAGCTTGTTTTAAAACCCGTTCTAACCACTCCAGTCCCTCCCCAGCCCTCAAACAATCATGGGGATATAATAAACATGTAGTTTTTATTTGTCTGACTTAGTGGAATCCAGCCCTGCCTCTTCCGTGCGGTCCGTGTACCGTTTCAGTCTGTCCGTATCCCTCGTAGATCTCCAGACCGGTCCCGTCCCTCCACTGCTCCATCACTCCGGGGTTCATTGGCTCCCCTGCACTCAAGCAGTGCTGTAAGCTTTTGAACTTATAGCTTCTCAGGGGACAGATAACGAGTTAAATTTAGGAGGGAAAATGGAGAGAAAAGGAAATTAGAATTTCTTCCAATGAAGTTTCAATATAAAGTATGTTTTAGTTTCTTCCCAACTCCCTTCTCCAGTATGAAATAAACCATTCTAATGTCATAAAATGATTCCCCAAACACCAGTTTTTTTCTCTTTTTTTTTTTCTCTCCCTTTTATTTGGGGTGGGGAATATGATTTATTGTAAAGAAAAGCCATACAATCTTAGGGAAGTTACCACAAAAATTAATTATATTTAACCGTATGTTAAATCAGTAATTAAAAGTTTACCATTTGTCTAGATAAACTGACTATGGAATATATACTCTCTCTATTCTCTCTCTCTCTCTCTCTCTCTCTCTCTCTCACACACACACACACACACACACACACACACACAGGAATACTATACAGCTATAAAAAAGAACAAGAAGGTTCTTGGACAGTGCTGTCCAATAGAACTTTCTGTTAGGATGGAAATTTGTATAATCTGCGCTTTCCACTACAGCAGGGGTGTCCCATCTTTTGGCTTCCCTGGGTCACATTGAAAGGATTGTCCTGGGCCACACACAAAGTACACTAACACTAACGATAGTTGATGAGCTTTAAAAAAAAGTTCTATGCATAGTTTTCATCGTGTTTTAAGAAAATTGACGAGTTTGTGTTGGGCCGCATTCAAAGCCGTCCTGAGTTGCATGTGGCCGTGGGCCGTGGGCCAGAGCAGCTTGCACTGTGGTGTCGCTGAGCACCGAAGCATGCCTGGCGCAACTAAGGAACTGAGTTCTTGTGAAGTCCAGTGGCACATAACATGAAATTATTTACACAACATAATGAGTCACTACTCGTATATTCTGTGAATGATCGCCTCAGTAAGTCTAGTTAACATCCGTCCCCGTACATAGTGACAACATTGTTGTTGCTTGTGATGAGAACTTTTAGGACCTGCTCTCTCAGCAGCTTCAGCTGTGCCCTGCAGAATTAAACATTGACTGTAGTCTGGAACTGAATTTCTCAGTGAACTAAAATGACATTTTAAACGCCTACATGTGGCCAGCGGTTGCCACGTTGGATAGCACGCCTCCAGGATGTATCGTTAGGCACCAGGAGGAAGGTGCAGCCCTGTGTGCACGGTACGTTCCCACTTATGTCTGTAAAGGAAGAGGAAAGGGGGCTCCTGGCTCGTGTCCACACGGGTATCGGAGCAGCACTGAGATGGGAGACGAGGTTTGATGGAAGACTTTTCTCTCTACACTCTTCTAAACCTATTGCCTTTGTGTCCTGGGACTTACTTCCCATTCAAAATTAAATAAAATCAATTAAAATTTTTTACCAATCCACTCTCAAATGGAATCAGTCGTAGAATGAAAGACATTCATCTTGTTTCTGTTTGCTGGGATGGGGTTCCAAACAGGGGTGACTTCTCAGCTTTCTCAGCTCAGGTAAGAGGTGTTTAACCGCTGGGCTCAGGGTTAGGCCCGTGGCTGAGCACTCCCTGTCCTCCCCTTTTTTAGGGGACCTGCCCTTGACATTGCCATAATCACTTACAGAATCAAAGCCAGAGGAGGAGGAGGGGAGATGGCTGAATCCCGCACCTTCTAGCCGGGAGCTGTGTGTTAGGCGGAAAGACCTTTTGTTTTGTACCTCCCTCTCCCTCTCCCCCGCCCCCACCCCCACCAGGTGCCTACTTACCAACCCCTCTCACCTGGCCAGCTCGTGCTGCACAAGCATGCTGTACGCAGTTGGCACCGAGCAGAAGACTGTGATGGGAAACTTGGAGAGAGTCTGCAATTCACAAGAAGCAAACTCTCGGTCTTCCTGCAACGTCCCTCAGTGCCTACGGGTCTGTGGGGGCACGGCACGGTTACGCTTGTTTATTCCCACGTACACACACGCACACCTTCCCTCGGTCAGTTTTTCCAGGCTGATCGACTTTCCGGATGTGACCTGTCTGAAATCACGCTGTCTACTCTGACCTCTGCCCGTGACTTTGTGTACCCCTCCCGTCAGAGGCACCGCTAATGCATCTGTACACGCCGGCCTCCGGCGCGCCGCCTTACTTGCAGGATGGATGTGGGCTCAAAGCGCCGCAAATGATGCGCGAACACGCACGCCCCCTGGGCCCACGGCGAGAAAACGCTGCTCCAGGCCGACTTGGCCCAGCCTGTGTCCGAGGTATTCCACATCACATCCGACGGCGTCAGATCCAGCCAGAACCTGGGACGACAAAGAGTAGCCTTGATCTCTCTGTGCAGGAAAGCGGATCCGAAAGGACCGAGGAAGGAAGCGTCACCTTTACAGGGCTGTCACCTCGAGCGGCAAGTACCTTGCGTTTACAGATAGTCCCAACCCGAAACTGCCGTGGGTGTGTCCAGTCATTTTCGGAGCTCCGCTTGTCCCGCTGGTGAAGTAAATGGCCATCATCTCGTCGTGTTTCGTCTCCACACAGGCGTGGTTGTCACTGGCATGTCTAGGAAGGAAGAGCTGTAGTAACTCTGCGTGTGGAACACCGCGTCAGAGACTGCCAGCACCGAAAAGGATTAGAGAAACCACCGACGCGGACCTCTTCGTCTCCTGGATCAGGCCTCAGCGATTCAGGCCGAATCCCAAGATAAATGTCATCTGCCACTCCATCTTTTTAGGAGCTTTCTAGAATCAGACTAAACCTTGCCATCAGTACCCCATTTATAATGGCTAATCTCCTAGCTTTTTACTGTATGATAAATAAGAGTTGAAGCATTTAAAAAACTCAAGAGTGTTATCATACCCCTGCAGAATGAGGATCTGTGAAGAGCTGCTCCTTCCCCTCACTGTGGATGCCTTAAAATGTGATTTTTTTTAAAGGAGAAAGTTTATAGAAGTCACGGGTAATGGTATAAAGCTGGGGTTGGCAAACTCCAGCCCATGAGCCCAATCTGGACTGCCTCCTGGTTTTGTAAATGAAGCTTTATTGGAACACAGCCATGCCTGTTCATGTACATGTTGCCTATGGCTGTTTTCATGCAGCAACAGCAGGGATGAGATGTGACAGCCTG
This sequence comes from Lyroderma lyra, assembly GCA_004026885.1. NCBI lineage: Eukaryota > Metazoa > Chordata > Mammalia > Chiroptera > Megadermatidae > Lyroderma > Lyroderma lyra. The sequence continues at coordinate 44,127 of PVJL010009208.1, forward strand.
CATGGCCTGCAGAGCCTCGTATCTACTGTCCACACCTTCTCTAGGAAATGTTGCTCCCCCCACAAAGGATAGCTTTTCTGTTTCCCACAGCAGTGTCTGCGTCATTCTACATACAGTAAACGATTAGGCTGAAGCGGTCTAAGCACCCACCCAGGAAGGAGAGCCCCCCGTTAAAGAGAAAGCGAACACCACGTGCTGAAGGCCCTCACACATGAGGGCAGCTGCGGGAGGTCCCCTGCACACCCAGCGTCTGAGAGGCAGACAGATTGTCTCTGCCTGGGAGTCTCAGGCTGAGAGGAGATGGATCAGAAACGCCCAGGCCGGAGTCATGGAGCAAAGCTGTTCTGAAAGCCTAACAAAGCCAGGCCAAGTGTTTAGTCTGCGATTCCGTGATTATCTTCCTTAACAATAGTCAGGACCTCTAGCCGCGTACCTGTCACTTCCATCACGGTGGGGAAGGTGGGGTTGGACCAGTCTCTCACCCCTAGAGGCAGTGGGCATGGCGGGCAGGAGTGCGGGCCCAGGAGCCAACTGTCCCGCTTTGAACCCTGCTCTGCCACATCCTAGCATTTGACCTCATTCATGTGTTAACAGTCGCAGTACCTGCCCCCTAGGTTGCAGTGAAACTTAGATGAGTTAATGTATCTGAAGTGCTTGGAACAGTTTTTGGCATACAACCAGTGCTGTGTAAGTGGTAGCTACTACTGCAATGACATTAGTTATATTAGGACAGTACTCAGCCTGTGGTGAGAATGCAGTAGACAAGTAGGAATAAGTCCATAGTTGCAAGCCCCCAAATCCTTGAGTAAAGCACGCTCATCCTGGAGAGGGAATTGGTGCCAACCCGGAGCTAAGGGATGGGCAAACCGGCAAGAGTTCTCAGTGACCCCCGGAGGCAGCACGGGGCTTGAGCGTCTGGTGCAGTTTTAGGGCTGCACCCATCAGGCGCTCTTCCTACACCGGAGAGGCGTCGCGCTCAGCCCACGTGGAAGGACCGCTAAGCAGTTTGGATCCCGCTGCACAAGCGAAGGACTTACTCCCCCGGGGGCTGGGAGCCCTCCCCCTGGGGACAGCCCTCCCCCAGTTACTGATCAGGGTGGGCACGTGAAGGCCAGGGCCTTTTATTTCTGCTGGGAACAGCTGGGAGGGGCTGTCCCAACTCCAGAGGTCCCAGGGGGTTGGCTGAGGGCTCTTTTGGGAGTATCTGCCCCTGCCCAGTCGCACATGGGTCACAGGTGTTGATCCCAAGAGGAGCTAATAAACTTCTTAGACCACTAATCTGCCCCCCCACCCCCAGATCCCAGCGTGCAGAACGTGGCGCGCCCCTCCTGCCTCCGAGCTGCTGCTCTGTCAGCACAGCCACCACCACCGACCACTCCCTGCGCACGCTGCTGCTCTCCCTTCTGCTCACACCCCTCGTGGGCGGCCGAGTTTCTCTTCGGTGCTGCCTCTCCTTTGGGGAAGCTGTTCTGCAGCGATCATGGCCACTCACTTCATCATGTCCTTGAGGTTGCCCCACCCCTGTCTGGGGCGCTGCGACACAATTAGCTTGCAGGGCAGGTGTTCACACTCCGAAGCCACCGTGTCCACTGCCGGGGCCACAGCGTCATCGGTAATGACACATTTGGGTTTTGAAGATTGGAGTCTGTAAAGGATGTCTCTCTGGGTCAGCTGAGTGGTTCCCGGAATTAAAACTGTCCCTAACGGAGCAGAAAGGAACACTTTAGCAGAAAGGACTTCCCTCATCGTGTTGGGGTTGTGCAGGTAGCTCATGCACATTCTCCATTTCTCAGAATGAGTTAGTTTCCCAGGCACCGTGTGTCTATGTCTTCCTTTCATTATTTTGCTTCTGCCTTTCATGGAACCTCAGTGCTATGACCCTTCTGACGTATCATGAAACAGTGTTAACTGTGGATGCTTATCCGAAGACCATTCATAACACTGAGCCTAAGGAGGGCTTTGATTAAAAAGTATATTATTACCCAGCAGTTATCGAGTAGTAGAGTATTAGGCATTATTTCTAAGGATTTTGCAGGTTTTAACTCATTTAATCCCCACCCAGAATCCCCAAACACAAAGCCATGAATAACCTGGCCACGCTCACCAAACTAGAAAGTGGCAGTGTAGGCACTGAACCCTGCAACCTGACCCCCCCCACCCCGAAAAGCTCTGCACATAACCACTTCATCCAGAGCCTCTTAAAATGTACATGATTGTTTTATGCTTCCGCTTACCTGCTGTAAATTACACTGGAGGGTGAAATGTAAGGGTCAAGAGTATATCCTGGAGCCAAACATGCTCACAGCTTGGCCTTGGACAGGCCACGTCACCCCTGAGTCTCAGGTTCTATCTCTGTAAAATGGGCCTTCCTTATAGAATTATTGAGAATTAAATGACTTAAAGTGTGTAAAGAGTTTAAAACAGTGCTGAACAAATTGTCCAAATAAGTCCAAAGGATTAATAGACTTTCGAGTATCTCTGTTTGTATCTGTATCTGTTTGAAAGTGCACCCTGATCTGTATCTGTGTATGTCCACATCCCAGGCTGCAGCACGAGCCCCGGGCCTTGGAGAGGGGCGGCGGGTCCCCAGTCTCAGTGGTTTGTACTCTTCTCGGTGACACTGCAGGCACGGGCTCATTTTGGAAAGGATAGGCCCCTCCGGGGGAGCTCTTCAGGAAACAGCCAGGACCAGAACACATGGCTCTTTGGAATAGCTTCTCCTTCCAAACAAGGTCACGTTGCTCTCTGACCGTTACTTTGAGATGTTTCAGGGATGAGTAGTTAGCGTACCATGCCTAACACTTCTCCCTAACTTAGGCACTCTCTAGCAGCACACCAGCATTTCGTGCCCAGAAGAGGCATTTATTTAAACACATTACCCTTAGGTAATTAACTTCTGCCAATACATAATTCGTGTCATATGTTTAAAAGAACCTGCTGGCAGTGATCAGTCCTACCTATTCAAACCACTGCCTGTCCTGGGAATCATTACGTAGTTTCTTTCCGGGAGTGAACTGTTACTTTAAATAAAAGATAATCTTCCAGTGTTGCTCCAGAGTGATGTCCTAGTTGGCTATAAATACACTGAATTCGTTTATGAGCTCATGCATTTAAAAGTGAGAGCCCACAACGTGGCAGACACTTTTCTGCGTGCTGAGGGTACTGCGGGGGCCCCTGCCCCCTTGGACCTTGCATTCTAGACAGACGTTAAGCACGGATGAAAACCAGGGTGATAAGTGCTGTTTAAAAGGACAGACAGTGACCACTTCGGGTGGGAGCTGTTGTAGACAGGATGGCCGGGCTCCTTGAGGAAAAAATCCTATTTATGTTTAAGTTTCATGTGAAAAAAAAAAAAAATTCGCCCTTCCAGAAATAAAACGCCCAGCTCGGCCTCACAAAGGCAGCGGGTGGATACCTGCTCCTGAACCAGCGGGAGCCGGCCTACAGCAAGCCCTGTGATTCAGGGCTCGGGGCTGGGCGTCTGCAGTCAGGTTCTCGTTTTGCCTGTTTCTCAAATCGAGATGTGACCGTCCCCAAGTTGCTACTTCCTTCAGCGCGCTTGTCACACTCACACACTGTGGCTCCCTTCCACTGGACCCTAACCCCCATAGCTCCTGGAACACAGCACGTGCCCAGGAAACACGCGTTGCGTGGACGGACTAGTCGATGGGCTGGGCTCTCAAACCCAGTAAACGGAGTTATGAATGTTACTTGTTCTGTCCACCAAACAAACTTCCAGCTAAACTTTGTCAGGTAGGTCTCAACAGGGGAAAGGGGGCACTTGTGCCAGAGTCTTCTGGCCCCTCATGCAGATGGGTAAGCTGGTAACATTGTTTCATAAACATGGTAATGAGAGACCTCCCCCAAGATCCGGTGCTGGAGTCTCCATACGCTAACACAGCCCGTGTCTGCCCTGCGAGGCCCGTGGCCAGACCTGGTCAATTCACCAAGGCCGTGCAGTCCGGGGGGCTTCCAGTGACACATCGGCCCCTTCCTCTAGCTCACTGGTGCTCAAACTTGACCGTGAGTCAGAACCACCTGACACAGAGGGCAGGGTTTTGCCTAGCTCCATCCCAGCTTTGGTGCAGTAGGTCCTGGCTGGGGCTGGGGAATCTGCACTCGTGACAAGTTGCCGGTGAGGTCGGTGCTGCTGGTCCCGGGACACACTGCGACGAGCACTGTTCGGCACGATGCTGCCGCACTGCCGTGTGCCTCCTTTGCTGAGAGCACGATGAGATGCATCCACCACTCTGCCATGAGGCACACAATTCCAAACTTTGTAAGACCCCTCCCACGGCACCACTCCGTGATCCATTCTCCTTTCGTTGTTGTGAAATGTACCAGCATGCAACCGAGTGTGCGGTGTGGATGTTTAATGCCCTTTGAAAATATGGGAGTAAGCATTACCTACCGCCCAGCCCAGGAAGGAGAAAGTCACATGTCTGAAGCCCCCGGTGTGCCCTGCCCCCAACTCCCAGGTAGCCATTACGTAATACTGCCAAGAAGGTTGTGGGCACCATTGCTTTGCCTTTCCTTGTCATTTGATCACACATGTAAACAACCCTGGGAAATAGAGGAACAACTGAAGTCCTTGCAAATATCTGCATTAGCTAAGGTTCATTAAGAGGACAACTTGGGGTTCCCAGGTGGTGTGCTGGGGTTCCCTGGCTGGGCTTCGGCGCTGTCAACGCTGCGGCCTGGGTTCGATTCCCAGCCAGGGAGCTACCCACAAAAAGGAGGGAAAGTTATTGGGAGATCAGGTAACTATGAGCTCATGTTTGAGTCTGCCGCGAAGACTGGCCTTGTTGATATTCCCGATTTCCCATTTCCTGCCTCCCTTTTCCTCCCCCTTCTAGGAGGATCTGCCCTCCGTCCTGCCCACAGCCCAGTGACCGTGTTTCTGTTGGACAAAGCTGCCTGGAACCATACTGGATTTGCCCAATCAGAACTGTGCCAATTGATTCGCCTCAAGTGTTTGATTGAAGAGACCTAGTGGATTAGCATGTGGGACACGCAGAATTGGGGCCTGGCAGCTGTGTGGCGAACCACAGCCACCAGCCAGAACGAAGGGGGCCAGAGCAGCCGCGTGTTGGCAGAGGAGTCGGGGGTGTGGCGGGGACGGGCCCTCTGAGTTCTGGGCGGGAGAGAGGGGGCCGCTGCCTGCTGAGCAGCCTTCGGCTTGCACGACCCTCGCTCTTGCTGCGCTGTTTGCTTTTTCTGTAAAACTCGCCGGCGGCCGTTCGGTAACCCTTCCCCCCTGAGCTGCTGTGAACGCACGTCTGGTCCAGGCAGGGCAGCACTCCCACTGGGACGGCGTGCGGCAGCAGTGCTCGTGAGAGCACTCACTCCGTTGTAAAGGAGACCGCAGAGGCGAGCTGTGCACCTCCAATGTGGGATTTCAGTGTGCACCAGATTAGAGGTACAACGCTTCTCAAAAGCAAGCGGCCGTTGTAGCAACTGCAGAGCCGCGCCTTAAGGTAATGTATTAGGGCTGCGGGGCTGAGAATCCAACAGATGTTTCACTGAGCACTTACTCGGTGCCAGTCGTTGGGGGCGCAGAGATGACTGTATTGCAATCGTTGCCTTAAGGAGCTTACGTAGGGCGATGAGAATGACAGCTTTTTGAGCAAATCGCATACCCAGACCATATAGCACAGGTTGAAATAGAAATGCATGTTTTCTGGGCGGGCACAAAAAGGAAACGCCGCGCTGGGGATGCAGGATGGGGCTGCCCGAGGCGGTGACGTTACAGCGAAGCTTTGCAAGTCTAACAGGTTCTGGGGCTCAGGGCGAGGGGAAGGCTTTCCCAGGATGGGAAACGATGCACAAAAGCGGGAAACAGAGAAGGTTGCAAACCTCATGGGAAACCACGTGACCTGGCTGGAGCACAGAGGGGAAGGGTGCAGAAACGAGAACACAAAATACATGAATAAGCAGAGGGGAGACAGCTGGAGCCTTCTACGCCATGCCCGAAGGAGTCCAGGTTGTATCCAGGTAACAGGCAGCGGAGGAGGTAGTAAACCATGCCAAGCAGCAGAGGGATAGGGCGGACATGTGTCCCGGCATGGGCAGGGCGTGGGCACACACAAGACAGAATGCGGGAGACTTTGTGGGAAATCCATGCAGGAGGTGGCAACGATGTGAAGTGACGATGTGAAGTGAGGCAATGGCAATGAAACGGAAGGAGAGACGCTGGAGACATGGCGGGGGGTCGACGTCACGAGGTGTGGGGGCGCGATTAGGGAGGAGGAGTCACAGGTGTCCGGCTTAGGGTGCCAGGTGGACGGTCATTCATCATGACAGGAGGAAAGGCACAGAACAAGAACTGGGGGACTGCGGTGGGCTCTTTGAGTCCTGGCCACCCTGAGTTAGTAGGCATGAGGGTGGCCCGTTGTTGACTGGCATTCATTTAAAACTAGTTCATTTTGAAAAACCCAACTCTTAATTTAGGTCAAAAGATACGGCCAACACATTTCTAAGGTTTCCGAGAACAGTGCTGTGTCGGGTACAGTTTCTTAAACTATTTACCCCACGGCACGTCTCACGGTTGTTAGATGTTTTGGAAAGTCTCCCGTCCAGCCCAGCTCCAACATGATCGGATTGCAAACGTTACTGACCTGTTCGCAGGCACGCAACGTTGACCAGCCACCACTCTGGGACCCTGGGCAGAATCACAAGGACGCGGTCTCCCCGTTGCAGGGCGCAGGCTTCTGTAAGCACGTTGGCCAGTCGCCTGGACAAAGACCCCAGCTCCTCGAAGCTCCATCTCACTTCCTCTCCATTCTCATTGATCCACCAGAAGGCCGGATTGGAAGCTCTCGCTCCAGCCTGAGGACAGACAACCAGCCGTCGTGCAGCTGAGTTCCGATTCAGCTAACCAGGGGAGTATTTTCTCTGCAGCTCGCTCCTTAGGACGTACGTGGAGTATTTGCAAATACCTCCGGGAGCCTCATAGCTATACGAGGGCGGACAATTAACTTCACGAACTCGTCCTCGAAAAAGCGCTCCGTACCTCACTGCTGAGTGTCACTACGGCCACCTCCGAAGGACGCCCCTTGGGAAGCCGTGCACCGACGCCAGCGCCTAGTCCCCCCTTCAGAGCACTGTTGGAACTCTTTCTGGAATGGCCCTCAGAGCTGTCACTGTCCCCAAAATTTGACAATGAAGTTTGTAAACTTGCCGCCGTGCGCTTACGTTGACAGCGCTGTACAAACAATTCGGTGAGGTGTCATCAGCTTGGCAAGGTGATGACACACACTGTCAGTTTGGAAAAGAGTTCCAACAGTGCTCTGAAGGGTGGACCAGGCGCTGGCATCGGTGCACGGCTTCCCACGGGGAGGACTTCGAAGGTGGCCGTGGTGACATTCAGCGATGAGGTGCGCAGCACTTCTTCGAGGACGAGTTCATGAACTTGATTGTCCAACCTCGTGTGTTAGAAGCCTTGTCATCTCTCACGCAGCCCGAGGGTTAGAATTCATGCATCTCTCAGAGCTGTGTCTCTGCCTCGTGCCCTGCTATCTCTGACCCTTGGAATCCCTTCTCACTCTACTCCTTTTTTTAGAAAAAATTAACCTATAATGACACATTCCTGTAACCCAGGCTTTCTCAAGCACGGACATTTTAACAAGATGATCCTTTCTGTTGGGGGCTGCCCTGCACATTAATTGGATCTTCAGCAAGCTCCCTGGCCTCTGCCCTCCAGCACACACCCTCCCCCAAGTCACGGGAACAAACTGTCTCCAGACATTGCCCAACGCGGGACACTGCAGGCGGACAGACCTTTGCCCCATACCTTTTCCACATCGGTCCACTGGTCTAGGACGTCTTTGGCAAAGTTGAAATACTGGGGAGTCTCCAGTTTGAAGTCCCGTCGCATGGCTTCGTAGTTGGGGAAATTCCGAGGGGGGCTTGCTCTGCGGTCTTTATGCAGCGCTCTCACGGACGCAGGCCACGGGACGCGCTGGAAACGCTGGGCACGAAGCAGGGTCCCCATGGTGACGAGCGTCGCTCGCAGAGACCGACCGGTGCACCTGAGCAACAAGCGGAGAGACGCGCGCTCGTTTGTGTCCTGACGGTCGCCAGCCCCCAAAGCAGCCCCGTCTCATCCTTACTTGTGGTCACCCTCATTTTCGGAGCGCTCCCTAAGTCCGAACGCTGCGCTGTACCTCCACACGGTGTGTCCCTAAACCTCCAGGGTGCCCGTGTGAGGTCGCGCCCGCTGTCGAGTCGGCCAGACGGCGAGAACGAACAGGCCGCCAGAGCTCGGGAGGCCGCGGCCCGGCGCCAGCGACCCAGGGCCGAAACAGCTCTCGTCGACTTCTCACGGTTCTGGAGGCTAGAGAGTCCGAGACCGAGGTGCCAGCCCATTTGGGTCCCCGCTGGCCTGCAGACAGGCACCTTCTGTGTCCTCACACGGTGGAGAAAGAGCAAGCTCTCGTGTCTCTTCCTCTTAGAAGGTCCCTGATCCCATCACGGGGGTCCCACCCTCATGACCTCATCGAGCCCTCATACCGTCCCGAAGACCCCCACCTCCAAATGCCATCCCACGGGGTGGGGAGGGGGGACACAAACATTCTGCGTGTGACAGAGGCACTGGGTAGATTTGAACCCAGAACCGCGGGGCTCCCACCCCATCCCCTGACTCCCATAAGTTTCCAAAGAAGCAAAGACCCGAGCCACCCCGTCGCTCTCCGTGAAGGCAGCGGGCTAGGCCTTCTCACCTGATGCCCTTCACCTGCAATTTCAAACGCTGCAGAACGCGAGGGAGAAGTTTGCACAGTGGGAAATCCGTGGGTGGTGAAACCGGGGTGGCTCAGTCCCAAGTACGCGGCGGAGCCGGTCGGAGACCACGGTCCCCAGGCTGCCGCGGGCAGCCCCCGCCGCCCAGGCCTGGCGCTGCATGCACTACGGTGGGGTGACAGGGCTCTAACCCCCAGGAGGGCTCCCGTGGGGGAGGCCCCCGCAGGCCACCCCGCCCTCACTGCTTCTGTGGGGACCCACCTGATCACAGTGTCATTTACTTGGCCGAGGCCTTGTACACGAGGCTGTTGGAAGCACAGTTCTGGGGAGCACAGGGTTCACGTCTTTGGAAGACACTTTGCAGAACCTTCCCAGGTGCCTACAGTGAAACACGGCTCCCAAAGTCACTGACCCATCCCTTCTAGCTGCAGCTCTGGCTGGGTCGCGTGCAGGGCAGCACGCTACGTGCCAACTGGCAACGGGGGTCAGCCGTCTGTTGGGCCTGCAAACCCACCTGGGGGTTGGCCTTCTGTTCCCGCGCCCAGCACGTGGGGACACCTGGGCGCTGCTCCTGGCCACCCCCCCCATGGATTGTGTGAGGACCTGACCACTCAGTGACCTTGAGCCCTCTAAGGTCATCTGGTTGGACCCTCCTCATTTTTCACCTGCGGAGAAAATGGAGCCCCAGACAGGGCACGCGACCTGCTTCTGTGTGTCGTATCGGAGTGACAACTGGAACTGCCGTCCTCGGATTGCCATTTGCATGTCTCTTTACTAGAGTCCAATGGGGTTTCGATAGAGCGGTGGTTCTCATCCCTGCCTGTGTATTGGAGTCACCAGGAAAGCTTTATAAAGCTACTGACACTGGGTCTTGGCCCAGTTACGTCGGAGTGTCGGGGGGAGAGGTGGGACCTGAATTGCATCTTTATAAAGTTTTCCTCAGAGGATCCGCGTGTGCGGTGGAGGTTGAGAGTCACTGATCTGGATGCTGTGACCTCTGAACCAGCAGCAGCGCCACCTGCAAACTCCCTAGAAATGCACATTTTCAGGCCCCATTCTCAGACTTGCCCACCGTAGAGACACAGAATCTCTGTGTCCCGAAGATTAAATGAGATGCTGCGTGCGCCGCACTTCCTGGAGGGTCACCATCTACTAGAACTGGCCACTTTTCCTGTGAGGGGCCAGAGTGAAGCTTCTAGGCTCTGAGCGCCGCATGGGCCCCGCCGCAGACCCACGGCGTTCCTGTCCCTGCGATCTCTGTGGACAGTGCTGATCTCCACTGATCAAACGGGGGCGGGCTGATGCGATCTGCCTCCACTGGAATGTTCTCTGCTACGTCAGACGTACCCGGATGTAACTGGTTCTGTGTGGTCACAGGGTGAAAAGTGTCAGCATCTGTGTGTGCAAGGTCAAGGGTGATGGAGGGGAGACACCCTGTGACCACACAGACCCGGTTATACATCGGGGTAGGCCTGACATACAGAGAACATTCCAGTGGAGGCAGAAGGCATCAGCCCGCCCTCAGCTCAGACTGGAAGCAGGGTGGGGAAGGGCTCCCGAGGTCAGGTGTTCCGAGGGTTCAGATTTAGTCATGTGCTGCCCATCCCCCTCCTCCTACCTGAGGGCCGTGTTCACAGAAACCCCCTCAGGCTCTAGCAGAGGCGGCTCTTCGGGGCGGAAATGGAGCCTCCCCAGTCCTCCCAACGTTCTGCGCGGCGGCGGCCGCGGGGCGAGTGGCCAGGCCCAGCCTCCGGGGCGGGCGGTTTGCTGGCACGGTACAGCCTGTACCCTGCCCTGCCTACAGGAGTAGCATCGGATTTCCTTCGCCCTGAGCGAGAGGTCCGAAGGTTTCAGATGCAGCGCTCCGGTCTGTGATGGTTTGGGTAACGCCTCCAAGAGGCTCCGCGACCGTGAAAGGGACACACTGCGAAGTCCACGGCCCCCGCGCCCCCAGCCCCACGGCCCCAGCCCTGCCCACCCTCTCGGGGAGCTGTGTATCTTTCCAGAGTTTTTTGCCCCGTTAAAATGATGATGGATTGTTGATTCTCCACCACTTTTACAGAACAGGAAGCCCGGAGTCCGCATCCTGTTTTTTGGTTTGGTTTGGTTTTTTACACATCTGCCGAAGCTGCACTGTCATTTCTTAAAGCAGTCCCCTAGGGATCAACATTTGAGTTGCTTCCATTAGTTTGCAATTTGGATGAAATTTTGAAACTATTTCCTCCATCAAACACACATTGAAAAGAAAACTGATCCATTCATGTGGAGATTTTTTAAACGAGCCCCACCGCTCCGTTCCACCGAAAAGGAAGCATCACCCCCCAGCAGAGCCGGAAGGGCGCCTGCTCCCCAGCAAAGCTACGCCTCCGACTGTCCAACGACCTTAGCATTGCACGACAGTGGCCTTAGCATTGCACGACAGTGGCCTTAGCATTGCACGACAGTGGCCTTAGCATTGCACGACAGTGGCCTTAGCATTGCACGACAGTGGCCTTAGCATTGCACGACAGTGGCCTTAGCATTGCACGACGTCTGTTTCCCAGGTTTCCCAGGGTGAGTCCAAGTTTTTATACTGAGAACTCTTCCCCGGAAGACACCGCTGGTCAGACGGGCTTTGGAACGTGTTTAAGATCTCATCTGAAATGCCAAGGTGGGTCTGGCGTCCCCCTATCCCTGTAAGTACCCCCCCACACACCAAGTCACCCAGGTGGGAACACTGGTTTGGCGCAGGTAGCCTCACAGCAAGGAGCATCCCCTACTATTCTCCCCTCACGAGACCCTGCCTGGGACTTCTACACGGGGTTTTGGGGCTTCCTTTGAGCACCCAACAGAGAAAGGTGCCAGTCTGTCAGTCCTTTCCCTGCGTTTGCGTCTGTGTTTCCCGAGGTTTCCCGTGGTACTTTGCACACCTGCATCCTGCAGAACGTGGATCCCTACCTTCGACCGGGAGCCCAGGGAGCTAACAACACGGTGCCGTGCAAACCGCAGTTGCTACTCGGATTCAATTCAATTTTTCCCCAAGATACTTTCCCAAGTTTTTTAAAAATCACGTAGCACCAAAAGGCTTAACATGAAGAACTCGGCTGCTTGGTTTACAGGATTTTATACGTACTCCGGCAACTTACTAAGTAACATTACACAAGGAAGAAATGCCGACAGAAACACCCGGCCGCCCGAGACGGCAGGGGGAGCATGTTTGATTGGTGGGTTTCGTTGACTTGCACCAGCCCAGCAGCCCTTCCGGTGGGAGAAAGATGAGGTACTCACCGAGGTGACAGCTCCCGGCCGAGCTGGAGACCAGGGCCCCGAAACTTGAAACCTGCTTCCGTCCGGAGAAGGGAACAGCAGTGTGACCGCCGGCCGGGAAGGCAAGAGGGCCCTCCTGGATTGGCGGAGACACTCTGGAGGGAGGGGCGTAGTTCTGGGCCAAGTTTATCCTGCCAGTTGACAGGATCTGCCTGGGCTGTCCCTTCCACAGACAGCAGTTTGCGTGCACCACGACCTTTTGGGGAGGAGGGTGCTGAGAAATTAATGGAGTTACAGGAAGGCGTAGCCTTGGGGTTGCTGAAGGGGAATGTCAGAGAAAAGGAAAATGGGTGGGTGGCATCAGAGAGGGCTTTAGACAAAGAGAGGGCAGAGGTTAAGGGCAGGTGGGGCTACTCGGGTCTCAGCCAACCAGATGCTGTGTTTGTCTGTTGACCTGGTCAGGACTAAACAGAAAGCCTGATAAACAATGAGCATAAACAAAAATTCCTAAATACATGATTTGCTGATAGGAGCGATGTTGGGGAAAAAATATCCATTAGGACCAGTTTGAGTTTATCCCAAGCAAAGGTAAAAGGAGAAAAACCACTTCCATGAATACGGAAGAAGTAGTTCATGAATTTCAGCACTCATTCATGACAACCCCTACTCCCCCAAAAGTGAAATACGAATAGAAGGGAATTTCCCTCATGTGGTAAAGGGTATTGATCAACAATGCATTTTGACATTGAAACATGAAAAGCATTTAATGACGAAACCATTCCATTTAACCAGAAATGAGACAAGGTCACCAGTCCTAGGGCACGTTGTCCGAAAGGCCCGGATCAGCCCATTCCGGAGTAACTAAAACACAAACACTTTGTGTCTTCCTCATCACTGAATTCCTAGAAAGAGCTAGAACAGGGCCCAACAAATTCTAGGCATTCAGTAAGTGTCTGTTAAATGAGTGAGTGAAAAAGATGTGCCTGGGAAAATGATGCAGCTTACCTCATTTTACTGCACTCCTTTTGTTGCATTTCAGATACTGCATCTTTTGCAAATCGAGGGTTTGTGGCAACCCTGCCTCGGGCCAGTCTGTGGGCGCCCTTATTCCAACAGCGTTTGCTTGCTTTGCGTCCGTGTCACATTTTGATAATTCTCGCAATACTTCACACATTTTCATTGTTACTATATTTGTTGTGGCCATCTGCGATCAGTCATCTTTGATGTCGCTATTATAATTTTGGGGGGCGCCAGGAACTGCACCCATATAAGACGGTGAACTTAATTGATAAATGTGTGTGTTCTGACGGCTCCACCATCCGGTCACCCCCACCCCCCACCCCCATCCAGGTCTCCCTCAGGCCTCCCTGTCCCCTGAGACACAACAGTGTTAAGGTCAGGACATTTAATGACCCGACCACGGCCCCTAAGTGTTTGAGGGAAAGAAAAAAGCTAGAAAGGACGCAGCTCAGGGAGGAAGGCAGGTCGCACGCGAGGCCTCTTTGCCAAACAAGGAGCCAAGTTGTGAATGGGAAAGGAAAGTTCTTGAAGGAAATGAAGATGCTCCTCCAGTGAACACATGAAATAGAGGAAATTGCTGATATGGAGAAAGTTCTAGAGGTCTGGATGCGAGATCCAACCAGTCACAACAATCCCTTAAGCCGTCAGTTCCCAAGCGGTGGCACACGTACCCCCAGGGGTACATGCTGGGACGTTCAGGGGTACGTGAAAACTAATCAGTAACGGCGAAAAAACCAAGTAGAAAATGTAAAATATCAGTCGCAGAACACTAAGTGTTAAGTTTGAATCACCGTTCACGGAGACACTTCAAAATGAGATGCCACGAGCGATGGGGATGGGCTGCGAGCCCGCCCCCCACACCGCCCCTCACCCGTCCCTGCGCGCCGTTGCAGAACGATCCATTTGCGTCTTTTGTAGAACTTCCCCAAACACATAAGTACGTCCTTAGCCAGACCGATCGTGAGTCCTTTCACGTCGTGTTTTAATTTAATGTTTAACGGAGTTTCAGTGACTGTTGTCAGTGACTGTTAGGTGTGTCAGTGACGGATCAGTGGTGGGAAACAGGAACGGTTAAAAAACCAGAACTCGATGTGGATTGTAACCCGTCGCCACGTACTTCTCACCACGTGTCCACAGCCACGAGCGCACCCACGGCGGGGACAGTAAGGGGGTGCGGCCTCAGGCACTGCACAGAAGGGACGGAAACACCCCGAAGGGCCTATTCAATACGGGTGTTCATCTGTGGGGGTGATGGCTGTCCTGGGCCTCTGTGTGCTGTGCGTGGGGGACTGCCATCCAACGGTGACACGAAACCCTCTCTACTCGTGCGACATGTGGAAACTAAACATGGTTTGTATAAAAACAGAGAAATGCGTTATTTTCGGCACTGAGAAGAGCACCCAGCTGTCACTTCATACGTGACGTCAGGAAGGAAGACAAGGAGAATGCGGATGAGGCCTCACCCGCACCGCTTAGCGCGGAGCTCACCGTGGTCAGAACCACATCGGCTGGAGAGTCCGTCTGTCCTCGTAGTGAGGACACCGGGGTGTGTGTGTGTGGGGGGGGACGATCACGTCTGCACACTCACTACCGTCTCCTTTTCAAACAATACAGCGTCCCGACGAGGTCAGGGCGTGTCCGACGGTGGTGAGGCTGTAGGAGCAGACAGAATTGGGAAAAGCGAATTCTTCCCCGTCCGGGCCGATGAGCGTGTAGACGCTGATTTACCTGTTTGCTCGTCGTCGCGAGGGACTTGGTGGGACACGAACTCGGGGAAACCCCGCGGACAGAGTACCACAGGCGAAGACGTTTGATGCCATCGATGGTGACGTCGCTGAGGACAGTCGTGGGTGGAGCCGCTGTGCTGTGTGCACTGACGGCGGTGGCCTGTGTCAGGCTGTGTCACGGGCCCCCACGGCCGAATGGAAGACGTGGCTGCCCACGTGCCATGGAGTCACCGCTGCGCTCACAGACAAAGTCGTGCGTCCAGGCCTCGTCCCCCTGAACGGACAGACGTTCTCGACGAGGCTGTAAAAGCCCATTTTATTACGTCACAACCACGAGCCCCCA
>PVJL010009209.1:0-59392 GCA_004026885.1 Lyroderma lyra
CGGCCCCGCCCCACCCAGCCGGGCTCCCCGGGCCCCCCCACTCAGCCCCGCCCCCACCCAGCCGGGCCCCGGGGCACACAGATGGGGGCCTCCTGCAGTGGAGGTTCTTCCACATGAAAGTCACAGGGAGACGCAAGGAGCTTTTTTCTCCTCGCCTGCGTGGGACAGGGGACATTAAGCACTGCTCCCTGTCCCCTGAGGTTCAGCACACGACAGTGGGCCGACAGGCACTCTCTGAAACCGTCGTACCCCACTCTTCAGACCCGAGGGCCGCAGCCATGTCCCTCCTGCTCACAGCTGGACTGTCCCTGCGGCTGTTTCCGTGTCCGCGCTCCGGGTGCTGAGGACAGACTCAGCAGTGACGTTAATAGTGGGTAGTTGCGTCCCCCACCGAACCCCCATCCGGTGAGAGCCGTTCGTTCCCCCCGAGCCCCACAGCGAGCCCCTTAGCGAGGCCTCGTTCTAGCTGCCGACTGCATGGGAACGGGGGCCCCGGGCACCTCCCCCAGATGCTCCCCTCACGTCTTGAAGATGGCCGCGGTGGTGGGTTGTCTGGCGGGTAGGAGACTGTTCTGAGCGCCCCCGGATGGTCGGAGGCCTTGTGTTTGCACTTCGTTAAGGACCGGCCTGCAGTGCAGACTCCCGTGAGCCGAGGCCTTCGCTGGGTTCTCGGCCGCTTGGCCGGCGGTCAGGGGCGGCCCACCTTCGGCTGCCCGCGGCCACGCTGCGAGGAGAGGCAGTGTCTCGGGCCACACGGGAAACGCACACAAAACGCGCACACGAGGGATGGCAGAGGAGCTAAAAAAAAACTGTGCATAATTTTCATAATGTTTAACGATTACAAATGTGTGCTGGGCCGCAGGTGGGACACGCCCGCCAGATCCCAGTCCCCTTCTCCCTGGTTGTGGGCCGCCACCTGTCCTCGCAGCCCGGAGCGTTGCTGGCTGCTTCTCACTCGGATTTAGGAAAGTGTGTTCCTCAAGGTCATCGCGCACTCCTCGAGGTCATCGCGCTCCTGCGTTTACTCCCATCCCCCCTCACAGTGCCAACCAGACTGTGGTCCCGGCCCCCGTGTGGTCCCCAACGCGGCCACAGGCACCGAAAGAACGTGTATTGGTTTTAAGCAGTTTGCTAAGATGGAGCTTTCGGAGCTCATATTTTTGTCGCACCTAGAGGAGTCGGGGCAGGCAAAAATGAGGCAAATAAAATGCAGATTGACTCCAGGAAGCTTCTATTTGTTGGCTCGGCTTACCGGAGCGTTGGCCCGCGGAAGATTATGTCACCATTTGCACTGCCTAAGTGTGGCTGTTTGTCAGGCAAGGCCAGAATGCTTTGTGTTTGTATTCTTCCCTAGCCCGCATTTTTTAATGACGTCTCTTCCCCATTTCTCATCCAGACATTCTTCCCTATCTGCTTTCAATGCTAATGTCTCTCCGTCCTGTTTTTCAAATTAAATATCATACTTAAAATATTAATGTTCCTTGTTCTTTGATTCTTTGTTTATTCGTCTTATGCAAAACACAACAGCAAGCCCTCCATCTGGCTTAAATGCTACTGTACGGGCAGCCTCGATGACTTATTAATGACTGCTCCGTGATACGGAAGGCTGGGGCTTTATATAATCACGCCATTCTTATTCAGAAGTGCGCTGCTGTACTGCCCTGTAGGGGAAAAAATTGAATTCTGTCTATCTTTCCCACAAAAAAAATGACTTGCTTTGTGAAGACCAGTGTACAGATAACTCAGTATTGAATCTAGGTCAAGTTACTTCCGTCTCCAAGGACGTTAGCTCGTGTCTTAACTGATCTGGGTGTGCAAATTTTTGTCACAATTATTGACGTGGAGCGTACATACCATTCATGTATAGCTCAGTGACGTATCCAAACGTGTATGACCACTGCTGTAGTCAAGAAGCAGTACACTTTTGAGGTGCCTTGTGCACGTCCCTTGTCCATACGACTCTAGAACAGTGTTTCCATATTTTGTATGATTTATCAGTGCTGCTTAGATACATCCTTTGTAAGACATCCTCTGTCTATTGTATGTGTTCATAAAGCCTACTATGAAGGCTTTGTTTTCACCCCTGAAATGGTGTCTCAATTAACAGTTTTTAATTTTAACGTGGTCCAATTTATCCAACTTTTCTGCTGTGGTTAGTGTTTTCGTTAATTTAAACATCTCTCCCTATCCCAAAGACATGGAGAGAGCCCCCAGAAGACCTACTGCTTGTCCTTCCCAATGAGGTGTGCATTCACTCAGGAATTTGTGTGAGAGCCCTGAGAAACCACTAGAATATTAGGAGAGGCCTGGCATGGGCTAATTTGTGTTTTATAAAGACCTTTCCAGCTGCTCGGTGCAGGAACAGCATTTAGAATATTCTGCCTCGGTATCTCAGGTGAGAAGTGATGGTGGCTAGGATTTGGCAAGAAGCCATGGAGAGGGGCCTGGTGGCCCGGATCTGAGATGGTTTATAGTCCGGCCTTCACATTTTACAGATGGGAGGTGAGAGCGAAAGAGAGATTCAGGATGTCTCCTTGGTTCCTCACTTGAGCAACTATCACCCAAGTCACAGAATTTGGGGGATGAGTGAGCAGATTAAAAACAATAGTATTTGTAGAGCAAACCAAAGAATTCTGTTTTGCTCAGGTTACGTTTGAGATGACTCACCTAAGTGGAAAGAAAGAATGAATGAATGAACGAACGAACGAACCAACCAACGAACTTGTCTGTGATAAGTAAGTCAGTGTTAGAATCTGCTCCTGGGCATTTTCATGCTAAGTTGAGGACTTTTATTTCTTATACTGGCATAACCCAGAGAGTATTAAATGGAACCCTATTTTCAAAGTATTGTAGAAAAACAAAGTAAAGATCCTTTGGTCCAGTTATTTGGGCTATTTTATGTACTAACTGCCTTGATGATTTATCATATACGTTACTTAAGTCAGGAAAATAAATACTCCCTAATTTTATTTAACCCAGTATATCTCAAATTATTTATTCCACAAAAAAAGTGTTTTTAGAGTAAAACCTGTTAAGATCCCACCATACCGGTGTTAGTGTTGTATGGAATAATCTTTAGAAAAGGTTGGTCTTTCCCATTTCAGTGTTATCACGCGCACGTGCACACGCACACCCTCGTGACTTCATTGCCTTACTGCGACACGCAACCAGTAAACGGTGTTTCTTGTTCAAATTTGTCTATTTCTGCCATCTTGTGCGAGTGGAAAATGTCTTTTAACTGCCCTTTCTCCAGGGCACTTCTCCCCAGCCCCCGTGTCATAATAATTGAAAATTAAGAAGTTACAGGACCATAATTAGTTTTCCCCTTTGAACCTTCGTGGACTGACACTGAAGATTACCCACATCCCGTTCACACAGGAGAAGCTGTGAGTATTTGGAACACCAGCTGCGACACGATAACATAACAAGCTTTGACAGCTTCCTAATTACCTGGCTCCCCAGTAGTTAAAAGCTCTTTAGTGCTGTAGCAATTTTCTTCTTGGTACATAAGTCAAAAGGTATACCTAATTTGCTATTTAATTGACATCTATATTACTCCTTTAAGTAGAATGCACATTTCCCCCATCTTTAACTATTAATGTGTAGCCTTTGATCTGCATGTGAGAAATAATTATAAAAAGAAATTACATTATCAACCGTGATGTCAAGAATAGATACATGTAAAAACTGCAGCTCAAAATGGATTGAATCCTCTTTTTTAAAACAAACCCTCCTTTTTCCTCAGGCTCTAACCTACTGTCCACCTACTCGGTGTGTCTTCTTACAAACTTTATTTCTCCTACCTGCAGAATGGGGCAAATAGTAGTCTCAGGGTTACCATGGACAGCAAATGAAACTTAGGCCCACAAAAGGCTGAGAGCAGGGTCTGGGCCGTGTGAGATGGTGACGGTTCGCTCCACCCACCTCAGTTTTAAAGGACTTCGGGGTCTGACAGCAACGGGGGCTCAGCGAGTATGTGTCCGATTCTTGCAGGAATTTGGAATTGTGTCCAATGTGTGAGCTGGGGCAAGTAGGAGAGGCGGGGCTGTCGATGGCCACGGACCGGGACGCCGTTGGGAGAGGGGCGCTGGTGGGTGGGGGGAGAGGGGCAGGGGCAGGAAGAGCCGCGAAGCGGGGACCTGGAGGGGACCGCGGCGGTGATGGAAGAGAGCAGGGAGACACTGGGGGAGAGGAATGCCCCAGCGAGTGCTAGCCAGAGAGGGGGCGGGGGTGGGGCCGGGCAGTGGGAGGGGCCGGAAGATTGGGGCGGGGCCAGGGACGGGGCGGAGCTCCGGGGGAGCCCTTGCTTGCCTTCCCACGCCTTGGACTGCCTTCCGGCTCCTCCCAGCTCTTCCTGCCCCTGGGTTCTCCATTGCAGTGACTGTTAGATCCCTCCCTTTCTTCCAGATAGTAGTTCTCCTTATTTTTTCTTATCTGGTTCATTAGAAGTTGTCTATTTCCTTTCCCTTTTCAAGAATGCTAATTCCTTGAAATGCAGAGCTAACTGTAACTTCTGGTGTTAGAACTTTCGATTTTGAAATAAGTTGAGGCTCACATCGTTGCAAAAACAGAACAGAGTTCCCCTTGTACTCCTGGCCCAACTGCTCCCCACGAGAACCTCGTGCAGAACCAGAGCCCAGTGATCAGATCCAGAAAGCTGACATCGGTCCAGTATGGTTACCATGTGTTGATTTCATCGGTTTTACATAGACTTTGGGGGGGGGGGGGTGTATAGGACCAATGGGATTTTATCAGGCATAGATTCATGTAACCACCACCAAGACCCGTGAGGAGACATTGCATTGTTTCCTTTGTGCCTTGAGACACTGTGGCAAGGGACTAGAGTGACCTAAGTTACCATTAAAACCATGCTTGCTATTGTAGAGAGACAGACGGGAGCAGGAAGCAGGATGCTGTCAGAAAAACGCAGAGAAGAGAGGCTTGTGGCCTCAGCTAGCTGGTGACAGCATAATGCACAGGAAAAATTGTGTCAGCCTGAACCTGTCTGTGGGACTTGCTTACATTTCTTTCCCTCCCTGGGACTCAGTTTCCAAGTGATGAACCACTGGGTTGTTGGGAAGACTGCACATGTCCTCCATCTTTCTTAGCAAGGTGCTACGTATAAATACTTGAATACATTGTACTTCTGTCACCAGCATTACTGTGAGAATCACAGGGGCCACAGTGAAGGGAACCACATATACTACAGAAAGAGGCACATGGTTCCCCTCTCAAGGACACACATCTGCTCTCTATAGCAGGAAGCTTCTAGAACCACAGTGCTTTTAACCACATCCGTAGGCATAATAAAGATCTTTCCATATGCTGGCATCCCGATGGAGTGAGACTTTGGGGAGAAGGGCTTTTGATCAACCCTAACAAAACACTTCAAATGTAGCCGTTTACACTAAAGAAGGGACAAAAATCATGTCTTTGGACCCAACTCTCCTGGTTATAAAAATTCTTAAGAAGAATTTTAAACATTTGTCACAAAGAGGTAGCATTTTTCTAGGAAGTTACTGGTTTGCTGAGATGTGTTTGAAAGGCAGTTAGAGAACCACAGTCCTTCCCTTTCTAAAAACATTTTTTTAAAGAAAAAAAAAATACCCACTAGAATTTCAAGTATTAGGGTTGCACCCGCGATATAGTACTTGCTTAATGAAGGTAGACGTTACATTAGTGGAAAATTGAAGTGTGCAGTAATAGTTTTGCCCACAAAGAGTAAGCCTGAGCTATTTCAGAATGACAGGAATCTGAAATTGGATATTTAAACGTGGCACAATGAAGGTGTCTAAAAGCATGTGGAAGCATTCTAACCATAAATTCATCCTGTTGCATATTAGGCTAGAAAATACATTCCATAGCTGTGTGGTTTAAATGATATATGTCTGATGTGCACATCTGTTAAGAAGAAGGATACATTTAGAGTAAACAACCCAAAATTCAAATGCTGTAGCATTTTATTTGTAAAAGCCCAGATCAACACAAACAAACGTCTAACCACAGAGAGGACTCTTTTGATGTTTTCTTTGTATTTGAACTGGGCTAAAAGGCCCTCCTGATTAACATTTTGTACTTCTGTTGCTAATTTTTCAGAATGTAACTCTTTTCTAGATAATATGAGTGGGGGGTGGGACTTGGACCCCCACCGTATCCTTTGCTTCCTGCAGATCAGGATGCACACTGAGGATAATGCCTGAGTCTGCAGATTTGTACTAATTACAGAGTAATGATCATTCCTGCGGTCTGCAGGACGTAAGACGAATCTTGTATAACATTGTTCCAGTTTGTTCTTTTCAAACAGCTGCTGAAATGTAATAGAAAAAATAGGTAATTAAAGTTGATGAGGAACGTGGAAAGGTCACAGTTTTAAAATGGAGAACTGAGAACATGAACATACTTTTGAAGCCAGTGAATGATGCGGTCCATTCCCAAGGGGGCGTAAAAGCAGTCACTAGGGAAGAAGTTGGCCGGGGAGAGTTGATGTTGTTGGTTTAGGTGTTTTCACTTGTTTCGTGGGCTTCGTCTGACCAGGCAGAGGTCAGCCCAGTAGACCACGTGACTGCATGGCAGCAAATCCATCCGGGGGTCTCATTTCCTGCCCATTGGAGTCAAAACAAAACGTGGAAGACTCTTAGTTCCCTAGGACTGCCAAAGCCACAGATCCTTCCACAGATCCAGAGTCAGTCACCTCGTGTCACTGGGCCACTGTCCCTCAGAGACTCTGGGTAGAGTTCTTACCCCTCTCTTTCTAGCTTCCGTGGTGGCCGGCAGTCGAGGGCAGTCCTTGGCTTGCAGCCACGTACCCCTGATCGCCACTTCCATCATCACGTACTGTTTGCCTGTGTGTCTGTTTCTTCTGGTGTTTTCTTCACCGGTCACCTCTGTTTAGAGCCCACCTGAATGACCTCAACAACTCAATTAAATATATTTTAAATGTTTTAAAATGAGAGCATTTGCAATTTTTTTCTGGTGAATTATTGCCATGAATATGTCAGGACTTGAACAAGAGACATTGCAAATCCAGCGTGTCCAGCTCACGGCCCGTGCGGCCCAGGACGGCTTTGGATGTGACCCAACGCACGTTTGTAAACTTGCGTAAAACATTAGAAAATGATGCACGCCCCCCCCTTTTTTTTAATCTCATCAGCTGTCGTTAGTGTGAGTGTGCCGCATGTGTGGCCCAGGACAGTTCTCCTTCCCGTGTGACCCAGGGCAGCCACAAGGTTGGACGCCCTGTTCTAAATACGAGAAAACTATGTACCCGTTTAGCTCCTTGTGGACTGATGTCCCCCCGGTCCCACATTCCCTGCTGGGTTCCTGAGTCACTTTCAAGTTTACCTTTGACGTTGTTGGGGTCATTCGTGCAGTTCTTCAAATTCCATCTCCTCGAACGAAACCATAAACCATTATGCACTTGGATTTTAGGGATAATACATGTTAATGTAAAATAAAGTGTAAGGAGAAAGAAATTTTAAAATTTGGTTCTGCATCCTCGAACATGTAGCCATGGTCGTATTCATATCTGAGATGAGTCTGGTATTTTCTGTGCTGAGGTCACTGTTAGTGCTAAAATAGTTTACATTTCTGTACCTCCAGTTGTACGTACTTTTAAAGCATCACCTCAGTGTTTTCAAAGAATTTCCTTTTAGCTAGCGCCTTTGCGTGCTCTATGTGTGCTGAATTTTGATGGCTCCTGATATTGTTTATCACAATAATGGCGTTGAAAGCATCATTGTCAGATTCATATAATACTAAGCAAATGCAAGTGACCAGTTTGGGAAGCACAGCAGTGTCGTACGTTCCAGAACCTACTTTTTCAGCCGCTTGCTGAGACTCGCGTGCTGGTTTGCTGACACGGATTCTCCCCTCCCACCCTCCCTCCTCCGCAGGGCACAGCCTCCTGAGGACTCGTGGCACTCTCACCTGTTGGAAAACTGTCCTCATATCCTGATTTTCTTAGAACAAGACACCTGAGTGCCATCCACCCCCAAAATTAAGATCAATATATAAATTACCTGTGCTACACTGAAACAAAGCTAGGATAAAATAAGAAAAGTGTCAGAACAACCAAGATGTAATGTATCAGTGTGACTGGTACCCTCTCAGACCTAATGTCCTCTTCGGTCCACAACCTGGACAACTGCATCCAGCCCCCCTGAAAAGCAGGGTGTGAGGACAGCCCCCGTGCTCACTCCGTTCGTCTCGAAAGGACCAGACTCGAGGCATTGGCCTAAGTCAGTCACTGTGGCCAGGCAGGGACTACCCGACGTGCCTGGGGTTAAAGTCAGTCTGCTAAAATCGTGGGCTCGGCACATGGGAAGGTCCTGCTTTAAGACAGGGGTGTGGATGTTAGCCTGCAGAAGTCACATACGCCTTGCACACTGAGGCAGAAATAAGTAGAAATGAGGGAGCTCCCTGGTGGTGCAGTGACTAAGGCTTCAGCGCCGTCAACACTGCAGCCCAGGTTCAATTCCCAGCCAGGGAGCTACCCACGTTCAAAAATAATAAAATAAATAGAAATATAGGGAGAAATCAATTTTTCAACATAAAACTGTTCTATTATGTCGGGGTATCACAGCCTAGGATTAAAAAGAACCCAGTCCTCCTGGTGTCGTAGGCTTTAGGGTTTTAGTTTGGTGTTTAATGGTGGCCTCTGCTGTGATAACCGAGGGCAGTCCTTTAGGGAGAACTCACCCTGGTCCCATTAGATGGCAAGAGCTGGCATGCGGGTGAGCAGGCGAGTGGACATTTCTTTGTAAGATTGAGATGGAACACCTGTTTCTGTCCGTAGAGGAGCTGGTCATATGTTCAGAGCTCAGTTTCATTTGGATACTGACTCACAAGGGACATTTATATCTGCCTTTCTGCAGCAGAGTTACAGCAAAGTCGCGCTGTTGACACAGTCATTCCTGTCACTGCTTCAGTCCCCTGCGCGCTGACTCTCCTGCTGTTAATGTCCCACAAATTGGTGTCCACAAATAATTCTTCCTATATCAAAACCACCTATCAGCGGATAAGATAAAAGCAGGTCACAAGTTTCCCTTTTGATGGAATTGATTTTTGAATCAGCAATGGCCATTTGTGACGGCTACTAGTCGGTGAGCCGAAGTCCCCAGGTCACAGATGTCAACGCTTCATTTGTAAATGCATTTAGCAAGTGCTTTGATATTCAAAATGTTGAAAGTTCTTTCCAAATACAATGCGTGTGGTGTGGTGAGGGTAGGCCAGGCCTGCCCTTCCGAGGACCGGGCCAGTAGCGCTGCCGTGCAGGAAAGATCACCCATAGACTGTAGAGGGGCACGCGGGTTCATTGTGCGGACAGGTGGGCTCCGACCTGCCCTACTCTGGTCATCCTCGCGTCTCAGGATCGCTTTGTCAGTGATGATGATAGTGACATGCTCGTATATGTCAACAATAAACGAGAATAAAATAGATTAAGAAAATCATCAGACAGGTTCGATTCCCAGCCAGGGAACTATCCACATTTAAAAAAAAAAAAAAAGAGGCAAGTTTTCTGTTAGACAGGACTCCAGAAAGTAAGGAATCGTGACACATTCTTTGCCGGAAATCATGAAAACGAGATTTGTCCTTTTCCTGTAATAGACGAGTCCCGCACTTCTTTGCGGAGTGAGCGCCGGCGCGCACGGCCTTCACGCCGTCCACGGAGCAGTTGGATGTCTGCTTTCTGGTGAGAAGGCGGCGGGCTGGGCCGGCTATTTGTGTAATTAAATCGCGTCCGCAGAAAGCTGCCGGGGACAGTCTGAAGGGGTCACCCAGTGGGTGAACACGTGCTTGATTGTGCCACGTGCAGCCGTGGGAGAGGAGCGCCGTCACCTGCACTGGGAATGCAGTCCCTGAGCCACCCCACTCGGCCGCGCTGGGGGGACAGGGAACTTGCTTTGCCCGAAGCCCTTTGGGACTGCGTTAATGATGCATTCTCATGCCCTCAAGCCGTAGTGATTTCTCCGGAAATCACTCCCCATTTCATTTCTCTGTTCCTATGCCATGTGTGGGCAGCTCTAAAACTCAGACCTTTCAGGAAACCTCCTTCCCCGCAGACAGTCACCGATCCTGGAATCTGACGGACCAGCTCCGTGTACTGGGCCACAGCAGAGAGCTCGTGCTGAACAGCTGCAAGCCCAGCGTGCACACTGTGTGGCTTATGCTCCGGAGAAAGCAGCTTAGTGGGACTGCTGCATTATGTCCAGTAGTTCTGGAATGTCATTCTCGTCAGCTTCGACAGGTGCCATCCACGTCAGGACCGGGAGACCTCACGTTGGCGGGCCGAGGATGGGGTTGGCCATGGCCATTTCGGAGCCGTTGACGTAGGTGCGCGGTGTCAGCGAGTAGAGAGGTCAGAGGAGCACGGAGGGGGAGGGGAGAGCACTGGCCCCTGCCAGACGACGATTATTATGTTTCAGAGCCAGCTAATTCCCGGAGCAGAGGTGTGCACGAAGACAGGTTTCTGCCCTTTCCAGCTGCAATTAAACGAGGGTTCACTCAGCTAGGCTGAGTACGGAGCGTTTTGTCCCTCGACTGTACTACCGAGCGACCGGTACGGTTTACTCTCAGCGTGCGTTTCACTGCCTGGCTCGTAAACTTGACAAAACTGAACACTACCTGGGGGTTGAGGACGTGGTTTACCCCATGGAGCCCTCAGAAATGGGCGAAATGGTTAAAAAACAATTATAGTGGATTGGAAAATTCAGCAACCTTCAAATACCTCAGCGTTTACGTCCAGGCGAAAGCGAAACAGCTCAGTGTTTCCCGACACCGTGTCGCACAGCCTTAGATTTAAGTCCCCGGGAATCGTGCTATAGTGACTGGGTCCTGCACGCTGTCCCGCCCTGCAGGTCTTGAGCTCGCGGCGAGCTGGGCTTCTTCCCTCTCCTCTGCTTGGCGTTTGCTTTCAGCTGCACAGAGAAGACACACTGAGCAGCTTACAGGTTTTTTGAGGTGGCTTGGGTGCACACTGAAGTCACTAAATTGCCAAGTTTTTCAGCAAGTACTTACTGGCCGCGTGGCTATGTCTGACGCTACCCCGAGGGCTGGGAATTCAGCGTCTGTAACAGCCGTGCGGAATGAAGCCTTAAAGTAGAACTACGCGTCCGGATTTGAGTTCATTGTCTTCAGTCAATTCTAGGTCTGATTTTCTAAGGTAACGGCGAAAAAGTAGAGACAACAGAGTTAATGAATGACTGTTTATCACATCTTTTGATTCATGAAAAAATAGACTTAAACCTCCATCTTTCCTTCTATATTTTTGGCGCCGCAGTGTGATGATGGGGCGTGTGTGTGTGCGACCCAAGGCCAAGTTAACATGTGAAGTAGAGAGTATGAGACGAGATAGAAAATTGGTCACATTAAATACACAGTCGCTGAAGCGTCGATAGTTTCATGGTGAGCGGTGGCAGGGTGTGGCTATGAAGGTGATTGTTGGGACGTTATTAGGAGAAAGGATCCCAGTGCTCTGTTCTAAAGGGAGTTGTTGTGTTAGGAGGTCCTGTCACTCATGCTCAATCTCTGGGGACTTTACAGAGCTGCTTCTGCTCCCATGTGAAGGCTGTAATTTGGAGGATTAGTGGGAGTAAGTAGGGGATGATGCATTTGCAAACAACTCCTGTGTCTCAGCCACCTGCCACAACCAAGGCTTACCTGCCAGGCGACATGGCAGCCACAGCGGTGCTCCACGTGGCCTCCCACACCTGTTAGGAGCATTGCCAGTCACTGCCGCAAAAGAGAACTGTGGGCCACCTCTGAAAGCCCCTGTCCCAGAGGGACGCACAGGACATTTCATCTGCCAAAGCAGGTTGCGGGGCCACTCCCGAGTTCACTGGGGAGAGGATGTGCATGTCCGGCACGGAGAGGGACACCAGGGGTGAAAATGAGAGCATCTGAGACGCTAGTATCGCGGTCCCCTCTGACTGATTCTGCTCATTTCTCGCCAGCTCACGGGGACTGTCCTTGTAAGGCATCTGGACAAAGCATGTCGGGGTGGGGGCCAGGGTCGTGACGATGGAGTCATTGAGAAGGGCTGGCGTGGGCTTTGTTTTGCTCACCATCAGGTCCCCTGCACCTGCACGGTGCCTGGAACATGCCAGGTAGTAAATATCTGATTAAAAGGTCAGCTGCATGTGTGGGGCTCGGTGCAGGATGGACGTGCAGGGCCCTCTAAGTGTGTTTGCATCTAGAGTTACAGAAATATGAACTACTTCTCCCTCTCCCTCTCTGTCTCCCTCTCCTCGTGTGTGTGTGTGTGTGTGTGTGTGTGTGTATGTGTGTGTGTATGTGTACACACATGCATGCTGTTTGACGCCGAGCTGGCTCGGGCATGGGGACTCTTGCTCGGGAGCACAGACCTGCACGTGTCTGGGAACCTCCCTCCATGACTTCCCAGTCTCCTGGCCTCCCTCCCGGTGGCCTTTCGGTTTGACTGTCTTGTCTGACTGCGGGGAACTGAAGCCCATAGACGCGGAGTGACGTCTCTGGGGTCCGAGCCTGTGCGGGGACATGCTGGACAAAGGCCTGGTCACCATCTCTGTAATGTAATACTGTGTTGGGTTCCCATCGTGGTTCTCTCTGTCCTCGAGTGTTGCATGTGCTTTTGGTCTCCAGTTTCCATTAGAAGTCATAGGAGAGGACAAATGTTTTCCTTCCTCTGGTTCAGAGATTTGTTTTCATTGAAGCCCGTTCTCTCCCTGGCTGAGGAATAGCTTTTCCCTTACGATTGCATCAGAGATCTGGGATAATCTGGTCTGAGTAGGGTTATTTACCTGAGAATTAAATGAATGTAATCATTTTCAATCTTCTTCAGGAAGATGCACCGTGCATGCCCCTCCCTGTAGTAGAATCCCAACACTTAAATTCATAGCCAGACACAGAATTCGTAGCGTGAACGCAGGTCTTGCCTCGCGTGCAGGCAGCTTGGGACAGCATTTCATTTGGGCATTAGTCTCCCCCTCCCCTTCCTGTGGTGCTGACGCGTCCTCGGCAAACGTGTCACACGGTGCCCGTGAGGTGCCGTGGGTGCCACCAGGCACGTTGAAACTAGAATTTCGGTTGACTTTAAGGACACATAAGAGCCATTATGAAGCGACGTAATCCGTGGAGAGGTTTGATCCCTGGGTGTTCCTTCTGTCCTCGTAAAATCCAGTAAAACGTTTGCGCTTTTTAAGGCTAAGAGGTGAAGTAATTCAGCAAAACTGGCCAATAGTCACAGCCAGCGCTGTCGTAAGTGAGGTACCTGTGAGTCAGTCCTTAGAGCTGAGGGTCACTCCGCCCCCCGCCCTCCTGCCCAGTGGACGTTCAGGGAGGTATGGAGGAAGGGATGTCTGCGTCACGTGGGCAGGGCCAGGAGCACGGCAGGCGTGCCACCTCGCAAAGGACAGCGCCCAGTGCCAGCAGAGAGGCACCTGGCCCACAGTGTGCGTACTGTGGGGCTCCCATCGGGACCTCGAGGCAGGTGGTGGCTCTCACACATGGTGTCCGGCGTGACCGCGTGGACAGGCATGGCCGGTGTCTGTCCCTGTTACCACGGAGGGCGTTGGCCAAGTTGAGTTCGTGCTGGGCTCTGTCCCTCAGGTGAAAGTTCCTTTCTCACATTCCCAGCCCCGGATGAATGTACCGACCTTGAAACAGACTGAAAAGGACCTTCCTCCTCTATAGTTTAAGAGAGACGTTTCCATGTTAGAAGAATTAAATCCTTCATTCGAGTTCAGTATTCTGAAGGTGGAAGGGGCCCGCTAAGCCAGGGATTCGATCTCACTTACCCTGCCGGGCTCTTTAAAGTCTTCATTATCATAACAATAATGGGTATTTTCCTAGTAACATCAGAGTGGCTGTTAGCGTGGATAAAGCAAGTGATGCGACCAGTACTAACGCAGCGTGTCCTCTGCAGTGAGGATTTCACCTGACTACTCCATGTCCCGTGTGTGTAGGTGTGTGCGCGCGCGTGTAGGTGTGCGCGCGCGCGTGTGTAGGTGTGCACGCATGTGTGTAGGTGTGCGCGCGTGTGTAGGTAGGTGTGCGCGCGTGTGTGTAGGTGTGGGTGCACGTGTGTGTGTAGGTGTGTGCGCGTGTGTGGGTGTGTGCGCGTGTGTGTAGGTGTGTGCGTGTGTGTGTAGGTGTGCGCGCGTGTGTAGGTGTGTGCGCGTGTGTGTAGATGTGCGCGTGTGTAGGTGTGCGCGTGTGTGTGTAAAAGCCACACGATCTCCCGTGCTGGTGACTGAGCCATGAGCTTTGCTGTTTGGGTTGGGGATGGGGGAAATAAGTTCGCCCTCTTCCTCCCCAAACTCCCAGCCGGTTGGGAACCCTACGTCATGCAGACGAAGGCTGTGGCGGTGTGGTGGCTTTATGCTGAAGCCGTGCTGGGAGCAGGTGGAGGTACGTGGCCACAGTCTGGCTCAGTGTGTCGTGCCCTCTAAGTCGGGGGTGCCCACTGTGGGGTCCCGGGTCCTGCTGCTCTCCGGGCCCTCGTCCCCCTCCCTTGCTCTGCGCCATGCAGGGTGGCTGTTGGCAGCAGCTGTGTGTCCCCAGGGCCTGTGCCAGCGTGTTCAGACAGTGGGGTGCCTGATGGAAGGCTGAAGGGTGGTGGGGAGGCAGGGACAGGGGGATTCCCCCCTCTCCGCCTCTGCGAGGTCTTCTGCAGCGGCGCGATGCCTCCCTGCTTCTGGATCCCATGGGGGAGCCCTGCCACGTCCGGCCTTCACTAACAGACCCTGGGGTCCCGGGCGCAGGACCTCCGCCCCCCTCTGGACCCCGGCACCGCCAGTCCCCTGCGTCCCGTCGGCATCAGGCCTCTGCTGTCACCTCCGTAACCATTTTTCCAGTGCAAGGCCGTTCCCTCCCCCCGAACCCCAGCCTGTGCCGCACGAGCACGAACCTGCGAGGACGAAGCTCCCGCCCGGAGACGGAGCCCGTGGCGCAGGGCCGGGCCCGGGAAGACGCTGCGTCTGTGCCCGCGCCCTCCCGCGGCTCTCGCCACCCCCGGCACGCCCAGGCGGACGCCCTGCACTCGGGGTCCTCAGGAGCCTGCCGGTCCGGGGCGGCTCGGACCAGGGTTAAGCACCGGGTCCTTCCCAGTGTGCCGAACTGCCCCCTACCCCCCGAAAGCCAGGGCCGAGGGGTCTCCAATCGTATTCAGAACTTCTGGGGAGAGGCGCCGTTGCCGGCGTTGAAAACCGCGTTGGGAAAGAAATCGTCTGGGAAATCCGAGCCCCATCCGGCCTTGGACCTCGGCTCCGGCACGGCCAGGGCCGTCGGGCCGGGATCCGGCTGAACCGTCTGTGCGGGCGGAACCAGGTGAGTTAGGTGCTCGAAGCGATGGGTTTTCAAGGCTAGGACGCCCGTCGTGGCCTTCCGCTGGGAGGGAAGCGGGGCAGATGGCCACCGGTCAGCCGGCGACCGCGGGCCACGTGGTACGTGCGTGTGCCCCCCCCTCCAGCCTGGGGGCCGGTTGGGAGTCGTCCTGGGACCAGAACGCTCAGGAGCGGCAGTGTCTCCCGAGACGCCAGCGCCTGCTGCATTTGCTACGACACCTCGGCTCCTCGGCTCTAGACGTCTCCCCGCGCGCAGACCCCTGGGCTGGGGTCCAGGTGGTGCCCGAGCGCACAGGCCGGTCTGCGCACTGGACCCCTCCCCGTGCGTGAGAATTACTGCAACAGTCTGTTTGGTTTGGATGTGGGGAGCGCTTTAAACGGACGCATCTGGGTATTGAAACAACTGAGTCCAGGGGTGTTAGCTTTTCAGTTTTAAATATGGTGCCTCCAGGGCGTCCTGGTG
This sequence comes from Lyroderma lyra, assembly GCA_004026885.1. Classification (NCBI taxonomy): domain Eukaryota; kingdom Metazoa; phylum Chordata; class Mammalia; order Chiroptera; family Megadermatidae; genus Lyroderma; species Lyroderma lyra. The sequence goes on from PVJL010009209.1 coordinate 15,784, forward strand.
GCGCGTGCTGGCCAGCACAGGCTACGCGCCCGCGAATCCGTGGTGCAAAAGGGTGTCGCTCGTGCGCGCTGCCTGGGGTTCCCTTCTTCGCGTGGGGCGCCCCCGGGCCGCTGGCCCCGGCCGTTCTGTTCCTGCGCGTCTCGTTCCCACGCGTCGGCAGGTCGCTGACCACTGGGCGGCCGCGTCCCTCTCACACACGGATCTGAGTCGGGCCCGGGCGGCGTGCAGTGTCAAAATGACCAGTTCGGTAAAATCGCCTTTGATGCCGGGCCGGATGCTGTTGGCGTTGCGCACAGCTGCCGCTGCCCGTCTCCGGGCGGCCCCCTCCCTCCTTGACCACCCTGTTTGGGTTCAGCTTTGTGTTTGGGGGAAGTAGCCGTTTCCCCGCGCCGCAGCCCTTTGCGCTGAGATTGCTGGGGAAGGTAGTGCCGGCCCGAGCACTCTGGCCGCCTCCTGAGCGGTGCCCGCAAACCCGGGGGGTGCCCCGCGCACACTGCCACCTCGATGGATTATCACAGAGTGTTCAGGGCATTTTCCAGAACCTTCCCTGAACCAGCGAGCTGCCACGAGGCGTGGACACGTTACCCGGTGTGTGTTGTGCGGCTTACTGCCGGAGCACCTGCTCACAGGCACCCCTGTTTCTCCGTGACGTCAGGGCACAGCCCCTTCATGCGTAACGACTGTGCACGTGGCCTTGCAGCTCTGACAGCAGGAAGTAAAATGAAACTGAAGCAGAAATTAGAGCCTGACGGTAGGAAACGGTGACCCAGAAGCTAAGAGGAGTTGGTGGCGCACCAAGAGGGGTGACAGCGTCGCGACATAAAAGCCAAGCAGGCAAGCAAACCCAAGGTGCAGCTTGGTTCTAAGCTGCGTGCAAAGTGGGGAAAGCGGTGACACACCGTCTCATGGCGCCGTCTGTGCCCCTCGCCACTTCTCCAGCTCCCTTGGAGGAGGACAGACTCTCGTCTGTGGCCACTTGTAATGACCGACCGACGGTGTGGGCACACCAGCTGCCCGGGGGCCCTCAGCCGGCATCGCCACGCCAGCAGGTTCCGTCACAGAATCTGCACGGGGCGGGGGCGGGGTACGGACACCGCGGCGGCCGCCTGGGAGGCCCGGAGGACGCACGACGTGACCCTCAGCTCTGCTTCACGCACACGGCTCGCGCCGGCCGGCTCTTGGGTTGCCGCCGCCTCCGGTCTCCCGCGTTGACCGTGGGCCTCCGACGGCCAGTTTCCGTCGCTGGTGCCTGGCAGGTGGGGAATCGCTCCCCAAGCAGACACCCCCCCCCCCCCCCGTCAGCAGACTCGCAGCCACTCGCGTGGGCCTTTTGCTTGGGTTGGAGTAGAAGTCAGATGCTGAATGACTGAAGTTTCCAGGCCTTTCCGTGGTTCGTGGGCACGATGGGACTGTTTATTGGGGGGTAACCTACGAAGTTTTAGAGACAGGGTGTGGGGGACACAGAACTGTCCTCGAGATCGGCGAGAGCTTCCGTCAGTTCTGGAAAGTCACGGTGTGAGCCACGGGCGGGGTCGGCGGCCAGAACCAAGGCCGCGTCGTCTCCGAAGTGCCTGCTCGGGCAGCAGTGCCCGTTGGCAGGAAGGAGGTCACGGGCGGTGTTGCGGGGAACACAGGTTTCGTGGGGGCAGCGCTCGTCCCTGCGTGGCAGCATGGGGGCAGCGCTCGTCCCCGCGTGGCAGCATGGGGGCAGCGCTCCCCGGTCCCCGCGTGGCAGCGTGGGGGCAGCGCTCGTCCCCGCGTGGCAGCATGGGGGCAGCGCTCCCCGGTCCCCGCGTGGCAGCGTGGGGGCAGCGCTCGTCCCTGCGTGGCAGCGTTGGGGCAGCGCTCCCCGGTCCCTGCGTGGCAGCGTGGGGGCAGCGCTCGTCCCCGCGTGGCAGCATGGGGGCAGCGCTCGTCCCCGCGTGGCAGCGTGGGGGCAGCGCTCGTCCCCGCGTGGCAGCGTGGGGGCAGCGCTCGTCCCTGCGTGGCAGCGTTGGGGCAGCGCTCCCCGGTCCCTGCGTGGCAGCGTGGGGGCAGCGCTCGTCCCCGCGTGGCAGCATGGGGGCAGCGCTCCCCGGTCCCCGCGTGGCAGCGTGGGGGCAGCGCTCGTCCCTGCGTGGCAGCGTGGGGGCAGCGCTCCCTGGTCGCCGTGTGGCAGCGTGGGGGCAGCGCTCGTCCCCGCGTGGCAGCATGGGGGCAGCGCTCCCCGGTCCCCGCGTGGCAGCGTGGGGGCAGCGCTCGTCCCTACGTGGCAGCGTGGGGGCAGCGCTCCCTGGTCGCCACGTGGCAGGGTGCCCGGGCGCCAGCCCACAGCCTCCGGCCCTCAGGCTGCACTCACCTTCCTCCTGAGCGTCCCGCGTGGGAAGAGCGGGGGATGGTGACAGAGAAGGGACGTCGGAGCCGCAGGCCGGGCCGGAGCCCACCCCGCCGTCCCCCAGCTGTGTGGGCGGCCGTCCAACGCGTCACCTCGCCGATGGCTGGCTTCCTGACCTCTCAGCAGAGCGCGCAGTGCCTCCCCCGTGGGCGGGGCGTGGGCCTGGAGCCCGGCCCGTGAAGCATCCGGGAGGGCCCGCTCGTTCCGTGCGTTCTGTGACGATCGCGCCGCGGGATCTGGACGTTCGGCCTGGAGGGCTCGGCCCCACGCGCCGTCGTGATTTCAGGCTCCTCCTAACTCACCCCCTCGCCCCTGCTCAGCCCCACGGCGCTTCTGGCGTGCAGATGCCTGTCTCAGGAACCGCCTTATCTTTAAAGAACATTCCGGAATACTGTGACATTTCCTGCCATATGGCAACCCCAGAAGCACGACCAAACCCGTGAGCCGAGGAAGACCCATCATTGGCCCGCAGATCACCAGGGTCTGACCTCCTGTTAAGCTGCGTCAGTGTTTCTCCAAGTGTGGGGCTCAGAGCTGCTGCTCGACAGTGAGCTGGCCCACGTGGGGGCGCGGGGGACAGTCCCCGTCGCTGCCCTCCAACGGCTGGCCTCCGGTTGGACCTGCCTGCCGAGCAGCACGGGCATTTCGAGTGGTTCGCTTCCCTCCAGTGCCTGGCACGGCCGACTCCCGACGTCATCGTGACGTTGTGTCTGGGGGGCACCGGGAAAGGGGACCCTGCGACTTCTGAGGGATGCGAGGTGGGGGGGTGCCCCCGCCTGGGCCCCCCCTTCCCTGTCTGCCCATCTCCTGTCCTCCCTCTGAGCACGAGGGCACGAGTGCGTCTGTGACGCGTCCCCGAGGACCGCGTGGCTGAGTTCTCTAATCGGTGACGGTGACGGGGTTTCTGTCCAATGAGGTCAGCCCGCGCCCCAGCCCGGAGCCGGAGGCCCTTGGCGCTCGCTTCGTGCCGCGGGAGTTTGTGTTCGCAGACGCGGGTGCAAGTGCGCCTCCCGGAGCTGGGGGCGGCCGCCGCGGGCCCGCGTGCCTGTTGCCCACCGCGCAGGGCGGAGGCCAGGCCTCTGCTGTTCCTTACGCCATGGGACTCACCCGTCACACGGCAGCGCACGCGTCGGCCCGGCCCGTGCTCAGTGGTTCGGAAAACAAGGTTCCGTCCCAGGCCCGGGCTGAGCTCCTCGGCGGTCGCCTGGGGCCGCGTTTGCCCGCCGAGATCGGACTCTGTTGCTTGCGGGCGATTTCCCTCGTCAGTGATTTCTGACTCGCAGCCAAAGCTGCGCTGCGCTTTCCGTCCAGGTTTCAGGCACTGTCAGTGCTCCCGTCGGCAGCAGCGGCTCAGGAACAGCAGGGCTGCGGCTCTCAGCTTTTGGGCTCTTACTGTGTGCCAGGTTCGAGGTCCTTCCCTGTGTAACAGATCGTTTCGTGGTGAGGATGCTCAGTTCCTCCCCACCGGACACTTGTGAAAGGCGTGATGCTGTCCCCTTGGCGGAGATGACAGAACGGATGCACGAGGGTCGTAAATCCCTGAGCCAGCGTTCAGAACGCGGCGGAGCCGGAATCCTGGGGGAGACGTCAGCCTGTGGACGTTGGGACAGGTGAAGTGGTCTTCCGGGGGAGGAGTCACGGGAGGAAGGACCACAGATGGGGACCAGGCGTCCTGGCGGTTGGCTCTGGTGGGGGCTTCACAGAGCACCGAGGAGACGAGGACTCGGACGTTACCCGGGTCGAGGGCCTCCGGGGCCAGGGGAGTTGGGGAACAGGGAGCGTTGGGGGCTGGTCGTTGGCTGAGAGCACATTTGGGAAGGGGACTCTTGCTGAGGAAGTTGCATCATTGGCCGGTGACCGCCTTCCCCGAGGGTGGTCACACCTGGGGACTCGCTGAACGATGGACGGATGGAACGTTCCCACCCTTCGCGTTAATTCTTCCAAAAGCTGGGTGGCCTCCAGAAACGTGACCCCAGCCCCGGGCTGACATAGGATCCAGGGAATCACTCCGCAAAATAAGCGCGTCCTCTGCCCTGCGAGACCTTTGCCACCGAGCATCAGCGGAGTCCGAGATGCAGGTCACTTGGGGAGTGGACATGAGAAGACGCTGCGGAGCCCGCGGTGCGCCACCTTGATGCGGATCGGCATGCTGGCGGCCCTGGGGCTCCTGTCTGTCCTCTCATGTCCCCACTCCAACCCGGTGACAACGTGGGCGGAGGCTCTCCCATCAGCTCCCCAGTCCGCGGGCCTGCCTCCTCCCACAGGACGGAGCTGGTTCAAGGTAACTGCAACACTGAGCTGCACTCCGCTGTGTCTTACTCTTTTCCTAACTATGCAAACCCCGTCGGCGACGAGGTTTCCAGGTCTTAATCGCGGTACCGACAGCGTCCTGTACACCAGCGTGCGGGAGATGGCAAGGTCATTTCCGGGCCGAGCGTGACTGTCTCCGTTATGATTCAGATATTTAATCTGGGGGGGGATTCCCAGAGCGCCTCCCTCATCTCGCAGTTCTGTGGGGAATAAAAGCCTCAGCGTTGTGGGGTCTGGTGCTATTCCCATTATCGGCGTTATGCTGTAGGCAAATGCCCTCAGAGGGCCCCACTGCGCGGAGCTCACTGGGCCTCACAAAGGCCCCATGTGGCCTCTGCAATCAGCGCCGGCGCTCCCTCGTGGTCTGGGGGGGTTTCATAACGGTCACTTCACTCGGGGCAGTGCAGCCTTTAAGACTTAATAGCAGATTCCTCACGTGCACCAAGTGTGTCTCTTCCTTTGAAGGGCTTCCTTTCTTCCTGGATCAAATCTCCTATAGGTTAGCTGCTAGAACAAAGAGCTGTCAGGTGGCTGGCGCTGGGGTGGGTGACAGTCCATGCATTGATTGCCTGGGGGGCCGGATGAACGTTGACTTAGCAAGCCCCGGAGCTATCGGGAGCTTTCTCGTGGCCCATTACAGAAAACAGTGTCACAGCTTACCTCTCCTCCCACTTGCTGCCTCCCCCATAAGCACATCCGGTGTCTCAAGCAGGTTTTCCGCAAGGGCAGACCCGCCCACATGTAAGTGTCCCGGTGGGAGCTAAAATGGAGCCCCCGGGCACTGCCCAGTCCTAGCAAGCTGGACGGGATTGCTGAAATAGGGAGCCGCTCGCTCACGTCCAACAGGAGCTGCGCCCGGCCGCTCCACTACTTAATGTCATCCCGGCGGAGGCTGTCCACGTGGTAACCTCCCCGTGTTTGTGGGTGAGGACACCGAGGCACCCTTGAGCACGGCAGTCGTGTCACAGTCCTACACAATGTTTTTGGTTTCAAAGACGATCCAGCGACAGGTGACATTTCTTGGACGCTAAGCCAGCAGCTAGCTCAGGGTAGTTCACTTTCAAACTCTTTTGTAATGTTTGCTACGTGTTTTTCGTGGTGTCTTGTCGTTATATAGCTGGGTGTCCGCAGTTGCTGTGACCCAAAGCATGTCTCCTGAGGAAATCAGTGTGGACCAAGACATAAGCTTGTCCTCGACCTGATCCCGATGCCTAAGAAGTTGTGTTGTGATGTTATTTTGTAATATTTTACAATGTTTAATATTTGTACTAATACGACACATTTATATTATATATTACATATATATACGTATATTATACATGTATTCTGTGTATGTTCAACTATTGTATAAATGTTAGAAATTGATATAATATTATACACGAATATATTTTATAATACATTATCTTTCAGATTACATATATTATGTATTCAAAGGGTTGCCAGGCTGGTGGAACATAAATATCTAGTAAGCTACTCGTGCGAACTACTTAATGAATGGAAACCTTCTGTGTTCTTTGGGCCGAGCACGCCCTGCGAAGGAACTGCTGAGACCCAGCGGGTGGCACACGACCAGACAAGATTTGAGAACGTCCGGTCTAAGGCAAGAGCCCGTGATAGTGAAATAGGAGCCCAAGTCCATGATGGTCACCTCCCCGAGGCGTTCCACCATGTGGGCGTGCGTGCCGGGCCGTGCCCATGGGACACGTGCCTCTCGGGTCCGAGCCATTAGCAGGAGGGTTCCCATCCCAGTGCGAATGGTCCGCCGTACCCAGATGTCCAGTGGCCTGGATTCTAGCTTGTACTTTGCCCCTGAGGAGCTGTGTGACCTGGGCTAGGCCCCTTCACGTCTCTGTGATTCTGGGTTTTCATCACGTTGACCCTAATATCCAAGGTACCTTGGGGGCAGGCAGTGAAGGGCCACAGGGCCGTACCTGGTGGGCATTCCAGCAAGTGCTCGTGTCATTCTTTCTGTGTCATCTCAGACAGCCCCGAGGGAGGCTCTTGTCCGGTGTGGCAGGGTGTAAACTGAGATCCAGGGGGTGGGGGGTGACACGGGCTGTTCACCGGCGAAGGTGTGCTCTTGCTCTTAATCGCTGACCGTAAGAGTGATAGAGTCAGTTCTTTTATGGTCTTAACAGGAAAAAAGCAAAATCAAGGGCCTGACTCATCTTTAGGCCTCCGGATTCTGGCGTCACGTGGAGTCCAATGGAACCTTAGCCCTCACTTCCAGTCCACACCCGGGCAGGGTCTGGAAGAGCCTGTCATTTTGGTCCAGACGAACTAAGGACCCTTCTAGATACTCTGTCCTGCTAAGTCACTACAGAGCTGTCATCAGGCAGGATGTCACCATGGCAGCCAGGACCTCATCGAGTCGCCCAGCCCAGGCAAAGAGGCCGAGAAGAGGCAATCGGAGCCAGAGCCAGCGGCTGCTGCCGTGCATTTCCCCGTGGTGGCCTGAGGGGTCCGTCCCTCACCTCCCCAGGAGGAACACAGGAAGGGACCCCCGACTCGAGGACAGCAGGACAGGGATTAGCAGCGCTCCGAGGGTGAGATGTGCGAGAGGCCGTCGGCGGGCCGCTCACGTGAACGGTGGCGTGACGTGGAAGCCGGACGGAAGACCCAGCAGCCCGGGTTCGAGCCTTCCGTTCAGGCAGAGACCGTCTCGTCCGGCTTCCGCGGTCGCCGGGGCAGTACTCGCACAGCTGGGCAAACACAGCGGGGCCTCGAGTCAGGCTTTGTGAGGTTCAGCTTGTTTGCAGGAACCCTCGCTGCCAGCTGCAGGTTGAAGCCGGAAACGGTTCCCATTGTCACAGCACTGCGACACTTCCCGTGTGACAGCCAGCATTTCCCTAAGGAAAGGCCGTGTAGCCTTATCCTGTCACGAGCAGACAGCGGGTAGTTTAGGTCCCGCAGGCCACACGGTCTCTAACTGCACGCCTCCGTCCTTGCAGGCGAAGGCTGCCGTACACGACGTGTAAATGAGTGACCGGGGCTGGGTTCCAGTGAAACTTCATCTGCAGGACAGGCATCAGGATGCACTAATGGGGATGGATTTGGCCCAGGGGACCGTAGTTTGCTGGTCTCCTCTCTAAAATGAGCAGCTTTAGCGCCTGCGTGTGCGCGTGCGCGTGCACAGGAGCCTATTTAATCCCATTCCATGTACTAGCAATAGCCAATCAGGATCTGCCTTTTGAAAGGGTCCGTGTTGAGGTGCCTCCTTTCCCCTCCTGCGTGCTGGACCCTGGGTAACTCTCCGAACAGCTGCGCTGCTGTTGAGGGGTTCCCTGTGCATCCCGCCGTCTGGAATGGCCGCTGGGGGACTGTTAGGTGGGGAGGGTGTGGCGTCCTGCAAAGGGCAGCAAAGGCGGGACACCTGGCTTCCAGTCTTTGTGCTCTCATTTACGAAGTCCGTGCTCTTCACGGTGCAGAGCCTTCCTGTCCCTTATCTGTAAAGCAGACTTCTCTTAGAGAGTCCCTGCGAGACCGAGAGTGTGAAAAGCAAACGTGTCTTATTCTGGGCTCCACGCCTGCTAGGGGCATCGTCCAGGACAAGGGACTTAAGTGCTCCAGACCTCGGTGTCATTGCTTATGAAACAGGATAATAGCCTGTTGGAATTAAATGAGATACTGTATGCAAAGTGCTCACCGCGTAGCTCTGTCCGTAGAAGCCTATAGTGATGAGCATGACTTGTATTTACCCACGTACTTAGGATGATGTATCGAAAGCCTAATTTCTAAGCCAGGGAACCGACGTAGACACGGCGGATGTCTAAAACCTTGTCCTGTCTAATTTTTTCTTGCTGGTACACGTTAAGTTGCTTATCTTGCCTCCTACCCTCAAATGTATTTGACCGCCTGAATAACGGAGCTTATATCTTCACACGCATGCTCTCCTGCATTAGAAATTTGGGGGCCAGACCCCCATTTCTTCACACACATGCTCTCGCATTAGAAATTTGGGGGCTGGACCCCCTTTTTTTCACACACATGCTCTCTCGCGTTAGAAATTGGGGGCTGGACCCCCATTTTTTCACACACATGCTCTCTCTCGTTAGAAATTTGGGGGCTGGACCCCCATTTTTTCACACACATGCTCTCCTGCGTTAGAAATTTGGGGGCCAGACCCCCATTTCCAGCCTACTGGCGCCCTGTCTTCCAAACTCGAGTGCTGGAGAGGTGACAGGACAGGGACGCTGGGCTGTAAGGCCTGAGCCAGGCCTCTCTTTTCTGAGCTGTTGGCTGAGTTTGCTTGGCTCCTGAAACGCCAGTGAATTGTGGGGACGGCCATCTTGCTGCAGTTCTGGACCATTGCCACCCCAGCTTCGTTAGGTCCCTTGTCTCTCCTCCCTCTCCTCCACCCCCAAAGCCGCCGAAAGCAGTCTTAAAAACTCCCAGGAAACGTGAGAATGAATTCCCGTAATCCCGGCAGCCACGGGCATCCCGCTCCCCCATTGTAAGCAGCGCGGTTGGAGCAGCTGCAGCAGAAAGCATCAAGGACTCAAACACAACGGAGGGCTGGGGGGAGCCGCAGGAGGGGTGTCCCATCACTTCATCACTGTGGAACGGGGTGAGTAAAAGTTCTGGAAGCCTGTTGCTTTGGAAGCAAGCTTGGTTGCTGATGTTAAAACCTTGTTAGAAGGCTGATGCCACCCTGCTTCCTGATCCTTTATAGGAGGCTGGATCGTTTGGTTTCTTCTTTTCCTTTGTGGAAATTCCTGAATTATTCTCTGAGTATTCAGGAAATGTTGCTGATTTTCCTGGGGCGTCATAAACATTGGGGTGGCTTCTCCCACAGGCGCCATAGAGGGTGCCTTTTCTTTGAGGTTTTCTTTTTTATTAAATCAGTCTTTATTGTCTTCCAATTCAAACTCCCCTTGTTTTGTTTGGACTCCTCTCTTGTTTCTGCAAGCAAATTGTTTCTAGTTGCCAGAATTTTCCACCGTGCCTTCCAGTGCTTGCATGCTCATTGTTCTGGAATTCTCTTAGGGGAAGGTGCTACAGGAATAAATGGCCTGCCTCTGCTCTGCCCGGCGGAGGCCCAGGCGAGGGGAAGGGCGAGCAGCAGTGACCATCGAGTCCTTCCGCGGACCCGTTTCATGTGGCGTGCAGCGTTTTAAGCCTCGGTCTCCAAACCCGTCCCTGGCCACATGCAGAAATAGAGGACGTGGCTGTGTCTCAATAAAACTTTATTGGCACGAGCAGATGGGGGCTGGATTGGGGTCTCAGGTCTTAGTCTCTAGACTCCTGATTTATTTGTTTTTTAAAAGAGATTTCAAATAAAATGTTTAATTAAAAAGTCTTATTGAAGTTAATTTAACGAATAAACAATAACTAACCATCTGGATAGATAATAAAGTCATTGAAATTGTGAAACCCATTGAAGTTGTCATTTATTTGACCACATAGTTGAATGGTAGACGGAGTGGGCGGACTGTTGTCTAGCACGGTGGTTTGTGCCGTTACGCGCCTCCTACGTCCCCTCTGCCGCCGTCGGAGTTTCGTGACTCTTCGTTTTGGCCTCGCCGGTATTCCTTACGTTCACGGTGCATTTGGCGACTGTAATTCTCCTGTTTAGGCTTAGTTCTAAGTGTAAGTAGATTCAGTCTTCCTCACCAGTGCTTCATGAGAGCTTCTATTCCTTATTTACCTTCCTGTCTTGATTAACTGGACTTATTTTTATTCAATTTATTGGGGTGACATTGGTCCATAAAATTAGAGAGGTGTCGGGCGTACCGTTCTGAAGCACATCGTGTACCTGCTGCATGGTGAGCACACAGTGTCGGCCCCTGGTTTCGATTATCACCTTCTCTGGAGGCTGAGTGGGGAAGCAGGACCCAAAGATCGGCACCTCGGGGGACCCCTCCGGCACCAGCACAGCCTGGAGCCGGATAAGGCGGCTCTTTGCGGGCGCAGCGGGGGCTGCAGGTCTGTCTGGGTCTGAATTCTCCCTGTGAACCTCCCCCCGCCTGCTCACCTCCATCCATTAGTAATCCTGCTGTTTGCTTACTGGATATCATTTAAACTCCTTTTTAGCGGAAAAGCAGCCAGGTGCCTCTTCAGACCAGCCAATTACAGGGAGGAGCCTTAATGCAGGCGCAGGTAAGCCCTATGAACAGGTCGCGTATCTGTGGCAGAAGCAGCTCTGTGCCGGGGCTCAGCTAGCTAGCTCCGCGGCCCTGCACCGGCCCCTTAACCTCCCTGGCCTCCGGGTGCCCACCTCAGGGCGGGAAGGAGGGCGTTGCTGCATGACCCCCGAGACCCCGTGTAGCTGGGACGTGAACTTGAAAATCCTACGGAAGGCTTCCTAGCGGGGGCCTGGGGCGCCTGTCACACTTTGTGAGAGGTGGAAGAGAATCGTCGCCCCTTGGGACGCGGCTCACCGTGATTGCAGGGGAGCGGGTCCGCGCCGCGGGCTGCCCGCTCCGTCCTGGTGCTGCAGCTCGTGGAAGCCCCAGCCTCTGGGCGTGGGACCCAGGGGGCAGCACTTCCCATTACAGCTCCCCGAATTGCAGCCCCACAGCTACTTGATTGCAAGAGTCACCTGGATGCTCGTGAGAACTCGGGGGTCGCAGCCCCCCCCCCCCCGAGCATTCTCACCGCCTGAGCTGAGCTCTGGGGATCTGTGTGTGTAATAAGCGGCCGGAGGGGTGGTCGTGATCGGGGAGATGTGAGGGACCCGCACCCGGAGGCTTGCTGGCGGCACCCAACAGCGTTCCGTGCGGAGCGCAGAACTCGGGCCACGGGCCGCGTCGCAGTGGGGGCCGCACCGCCTCGGGAGAGCTGGCAGGCGAGGGTCAGAGGGAGGAGGGGGACGTGCCCTCACCTCCGGGGAAGGGGGACAGCAGGGACTTGCACAGGGACGTGGGGAGACGGGTGCTGCCGCCATGCCGAAGCAGCCCCGGAAGGCTTGTCCCAGAGTCCGGTGGTGGCCTTGAGTCACCGGTGATCAGCAGGGTCAGCCGTGGGGAAGAAGCAGAGCACGGGAGCGTGCGGCCAGCCAGGGCCCACCTGTGCCCTTGACCGCCTCTCACTGCGGCAGCGTGCCCCTCGAACTTCCGCTCCGACCAGCTCAGTCAAAATGCGAAGGCGAACCCCTAGAACGGGGCTGCGGGCTAGCCAGACCGACCCAGGAGCCAGCACCCCCGTGAGGAATGGCTTCCTTCTCCCCCGAATACCGGGCGCCTCTCCCGGTGCTGAAGTGTGTCCGGCGGGAGACGCGTGCTCCGCGGGCCCGAAGCGTCCCCCCGGCTCTGCGTGTCCACTCCGCCTCCCGCCTGCTTTCCAGCACGCTTCCACCCACCTCTGGACAAACGAGGAGTCTGGAGCTCCTCTCTCCTAAGTCCCCTGTGTCCGCTGTGTCACACTGTCAGGACGGGCTCACGGGCCGGAGTCTTGGCTGCTTAGGGGGAGACACGTGCGTTCTGTCCCCCGTCCCTAGGCGATCCCGCGCCCCATCGTTGTCTGCTCGGTGTGACTGGCGTGGCACAGGCGTGTCCTGCTCGTGGGATTCAGGGGTTTGAACACTTCCTGACGCTTTAGGCAACGGGGTCCCTGAACGAGGCTTGTGGGTGAGGACATCGCTGTGTAGTCATCGCCGCTGTTGGCCGCGTGAGCTGGCTTTTCGTGCACCGGGGCGACAGTGAGGGAAGGAGCAACAGAGAGAAGGCTGCACACATTCAGGAAAAGGCGGTGAGGAGACAGGTCCCCCCCGAGGACGGCCACAGGGGAAGCACCCGCAGCGAGAGCAACGCGGCACGGCGGCCACGTGACGTCCCCCCCCCCCCCCGTGAGGTCAAGTTCACGTGTCACGTCCGTGAGGCTAACTCAATTCCGAGTGTGGACGAAAAGTAAAGCTCCGTTACGTTTCCAGGATCGATCAGCCCTGGCCAGAGCAGGACCCAGTGAAGTTTCTAGACAAAACACTGTAGCTGTTGATTCACGCGACTCTGAGCAGGGTATCTTTGACCCCGGGCCTTGGCTTCCTCGGCATTCCGTGTTGTCCCCGGACCGTGTTCTGTGACGCGTCCGCGGCCCCGGGCTGCATCACTGACCTCGCGTTCCGGCCGTAGTTTCTCTTTCCATTTTTTTTTTTTAATGTTTTAAAAAACTGGACTCCAGACTTCACTCGGATTTCGCTTGTCTTTTCAGCAGTGTCCTTTCTCTATGCCAAGGTCTGATCTAGGCTGCCACGGTGCACTCGGTGCCGAGCAGGGGCCAAGGGGCAGCAGCCGTGAGCTCACTGGCTACCTCGAGTTTAGTACAGTCAAGGGGCTCTGGGGCAGTCATTGTACTCAGATCTGTGAAAAGTCAGAAACCAAAAGCCTGCAAGAACAAATCTGAAAGAATCCAGATACTTTATTTAAATAACCTCCCTGGCTCGTGTGCAGGAGCTCCTGGCCCCTGGCATAGTTGGCTTTGAAACCCCAGGAGCGACTTTTCCAAGTTCGTGTCCTTGTGGCCCCTTGAGGACGTCCCGTCTGTGGTGCGGCCAGGGCTCTGGGGCGTGCAAGGCCGGGGCACACCGGCCTGCGGTGCTGCATCTTAACCCCTCTCTCACTGCACGTGGGTGTTCTGAGCCCTGAACCCTCAATCAGTGCAGTGCGATTTTTATGCTCATTTAGTTCCTTTAACGTGGGTCTTGAGCAGCCCAATTGCAGTGTGGTTGTAAGAAAAGATGAAATATTACCATTTGCAACAAAATGGATGGACCTCGAGAACACCAGGCTAAGTGGTATAAGCCAGACAGAAAAAATCCAAGAACCGAATGACTGAAAGCAGCAAAGGACAAACAACTCAGGGACACAGCCAGTAGTTCAGCGGTTACTTGAGGGCAAGGGGGGAGGGGTGGGGGAGGAGGGAGGGGGCCCCAAACACGTGGTGAGGGAAAGAGAGCTCACTCTGGGTGGTGAGCACACAATGCAACACACAGACGGTGCGCTGTAGCACTGTGCACCTGGGACCTGTGTGATTCTTGTTAACCAACGTCACCCCAAAAGTCTAGCAATAAAAAAAGAATATGAACTTTGAATTCAAACTACATGGTTTCAAATTCTGGCTTCACCACTTTGTCTCAGTTCCTTTTTCCTAAAACTGGGACTTCGTCTATTAACTAGGACCTCGTCCATAAAGTTGCTGTAATAGACAAATAGGGGGACCTACATAAAGGACTCAAAACAGTACCTAGGCCGCAGTAAGTGCTTAGTACGTGGCGATGACTGTTAGTACCGTTATGTCATCACCATCTCAGTATGCTGAACCCCCACTTAGCCACGTAAAAAAATAAAAATCTCATCCCACAGTGCTGTCATTATGGAGATTTGAACGTGGCACAGCGTACGGGGGGGCGGGGGGGTACCGTTTTATGAGGACCACGGAAGTAAGTCAGGGGAAACTCAGTTCAGTGTAACGAAGGTCTTTGTTGCGTTCAGAGCTAGAAAGCAATTGGATGGGCCGCTTGTCAGGTGACGAACAGACTGTCACATTGCTCAAGCGAAGACGGGATGGCTGTCCACCAGGGATGTTGTAGACCGGGCGTTTCAATTGATAGCCAGGAGCTATGTGTGAGGATTTAAATTCGTTATTTCACATTAAATAGAATTTAAAATGCAGCTCCTCAACCATGCTCGCTACACTTCAGGTGCTACAGCAGTAGCTGCGAGTGGCCGGGTGACTTTGTGGGACAGTTCCCGGAGCACGGCCGTCATCACGGGGAACGCCACAGCACGGCAGGCCGTAAAGGAGCGTGCCGCACCGCGTTTCTGCATCCGGGCACCCGGGGGAGGTCGGGGGCGCGGGCAGGAATCGAGAAGGAGCCGGGGCGGCGGGGGGCCCAGCTTACCTCCGCGGACTCCCGCAGCACAGACTCGGGCGTGGCCCCGGGGAGCGCAGTGCCCGAGCCCCCACTTGCCCAGCCGCATCGTGGAAACGGAGCCCAGGGGTGGTCGTGAGTGTGCAGGAGTGCAGCCCAGGCTCGGCAGCTGGCGAAAGCGGGGCGCACTGACGCGTGGGCCCATCCCACGCTCCACCCACGGCCGTGACGGCTGGTGCAGAACTCACGCAGGTTCTGGTGACTTGGGTTCAATGTCGTAGATAAGCCTTAGCGTGTGTGCACGGTTACGTGTGACGGGCACGGTTACGTGTGACAGGCACGGTTACGTGTGACAGGCACGGTGTTAGGAACATGAATGCACCATGTCATCTCATCCCCACAGCTACTTTGTAGTAGAAAAAATGTTGAAGCTTGAAATACCTCATTTAACAATTCTGACGGGGGCACTGGCGCAGCCGGCACTTGCACCCTCGCCTCTCTGGTACCACGCGTTCGGTGACTGGGCTCCCGGCCTCGCTCCACTGGATAAGACCGGTGAGCAATGTCTGTAAGGGTGACGTCACCCGGCCTTTGTCCTGTGGAAGATGCCACGTACGCCCCTCCGCAGTGGGCCTGTAAGCCCGCAGGAGTCAGGCATTCCGGCTGTCACCGCCACTCCGGCTCGGTCTCCCAGAACTTACGGACGCACGCGGGTTAAGTGACCATGGGCCTCGTTAGGTGGAGCTAAGTCTTCAAGAAGAACAAATGGACCAGGAAATGCGTCCTTTGTCAGCAGCCTACTTCAGTGGACACGCGTCCATCTTTATGAAGCGAACATTGGTGACCCCTTGCCTTACTGATAGATGCCATGGCTTTAATTGTCGTCGTGGTATAAAAGGTCAGTTTGCTCTTAGACCCTTGGGACTGTGTCTGTAAGGAAGCTGCGCGGCGCTGGGCTGATGCAGGACCTGACGGTAGTTTTCTGACCATAGGGGTGTAGAATGCCTTTAAAAGCCGGGATGGGATTTGCTTTCAGGCAGTCTCTCCCCGTTATGGGGAAGCTAGCTCCCCGCCCCGCCGTCAGTGTAGGGTTTGCTGCCAGGCCGGCCACGGGGAGACCTGCGCGGGCCGGACAGTCGGTTAGTACAAGACGTGTTGCTGACACTGAGCACGGCGGATGGAAGGGGCTAGAAGGGGCCACGGCGTTCCTTCCAGGCGTTGTGACTGCTGTTGGGTGCACAAGCAGCCGCCTCAGACGGGAAACACCAGGCGTGGTTATGCACCTGCTGGAGCTGCCAGCACTGCCTGAGCTGGGCGGCTCCCCGTTGAATGCGTTGGGGTTCCCATGGAATTATGGGGGAGAGCCTCCACTTTCGGTTATTTTAAGCTTTACATCTTTGAATTGGGGAGAGGATTTTTCTTTGAGGGACGATAGAATGAAATCCGAGTAGGAAGGCTTCAACTATTCCACCGAATTGCTGGGACGCACTCGACGTGTCGGTGTGTGTGTTTCCTTGTTTTCCCAAACGTGTCACATAGTTATTAAATAGGCTGCCTCATCAGCAGGTCCTTTGGTGATATTTTCAGGGAGCCGTCGTTCACCAAAACTATTTATTCTTGACTTTCACAGACCTGAAAGTCAAACATACCTGTATCCGATCCCAACACCAGAATTATTTTCAACAGGAACCTGTATTTTCAGACATTTTCAATGCTTACATGAACTCTGGGTGCACAATTTTGCGTTGCTCTTACCAAAAAAAGCGAAATTGTTCTAGTTCTCTATCTTAATTTTTTTCCTCTTACACCTCGGCTGTCTTTCTGTACCTTCATGGTATTCATCATTGTAATGCCAGAAGCAGCCAGAAATTACTGAGGACATGCCGGATCTCAGGTTCAGTACTAAGATATTTACGCCACTCATACCGTTAGCATTTTAATAAATCTGGGGTGGTTTTCCCACTTTTATCATTATCTCCTTCTTACAGCAGGGACGCTGAGGCTTAGAGAGGCTGAGGGACTTACTGGTGACGGCTGGGTTCTGTGCCACCACCGAAGCTGCCCAGAGCCCTCAGCTGCAGTGGCCGCTAATGAGTGAGAGTGGTCCCTCTTTAAACGTAAACCTCATCGCCTCCGGAAGGGCGGCTCCTGCAGCCTCTGTTGGTGACATCATGCTTCTTAGACGACACATTATGGAGAAGACAGGGCCCCTTCCTTGACTGTCACACTAAGGTGCTGCCTCCCACCAAGTGGCCTGAATTGATTTTTCCACTTCCAGACCTCAATCCCCCTTCAGTCCTTCTGGGGAAGATGTCACTTTAGCACACAGAACTAATCGGGTATCCTGTCGGCATGGCTCACCCACCACTAAAATATAGACACTTCTCACCACGGCAACCGAAAGTCGTGTTCTTGCGTGGACCTGGCGGACAGCATGACCTTTGTGTCTGATGTACCGTTGTCCCCACTGGGACCTGGTGCACATCACTTAGGGGACCCTTGTCCGTGGTATGGCTCCTTTTCTCTTGTCCACCCGTGATGCCAGTATGTGAAACTCTTCCTGCATTTTTCTGTGGCAAAGATTCCTAAAATTATATTGATCAGAAATTGCATGAGACAGTCCAGTAGCTCTTGGGTTAGCGACAGTGGTGACGAGCACCGTGCACCCAGAAATGTGGACGTCCTAATCCCCAGGGCCTGTGACCATATCAACACACAGGGCAAAGGGAAACTGAGGTGACACATAGAATCAAGATAGCTCATCGGCTGGCTTTATTTTTTTATTTAAAAAAAGTGTTTTCAATTACTGTTGATAATGTCGTTACTTTAGTATATAATAAACAATGTCAATTTAGCTTCCGGTGTACAGGCTGTGGTTGGACATTTACGTAACTTATGATGTGACCCCCCCCCACCCCCGATCAGTCTAGGACCCACTGGCACCACATGCAATTCATACCACATCACTGACCACATTCCCTGCACTGGGCTTTGCACCCCCATGACCACTGTTTTGTAACTGAGCAGCTGACTTTGAAATAGGGAAGTTATCCTGGATTATCTGGGTGGACCCAGGGAAACCACAGGGACTTGTGAACATTGAAAAGGAGGCACAAGCAAGGTTTGGAGGGAGGGGTTGTGAGAAAGGTTCAGCCTGGCCTTGCTGGTTTCAAAGGCAGAGGTAGGGGCCGTAAGTCAAGGAACACGTGGAGCCTCTAGCAGCTAGAAAAGGAGGGAAACGGCTTCCCCCTAGAGCCTGCCCACGCCTTGACTGCAGCCCCGTGAGACCCGCGTTGGACTTCGGAACCGTAGGACTGCAAGACAATGAATTCGTGTTACTTCAGACCTCTGAGTTGGTGGCAATGCGTTGCAACAGCAATAGGTATCCAATGCGGGCACCAGTATTTCTCTGTAGGTTACCAAATCGTGGCGGAGCTAAAGTTTATTTCAAGGTCAAAGAAGGGGACTTTTTCCATCCAAGGACACTTTTCTGTTTCCATAACGAGTCACGCTGTAGACTCCATTCGAGGGGCCCTTGTTACGAGGCATATTCACAAAACACGGATCCACTGAACAAGAAAATTCAGTCATCTGCTCCCTTACAAAACCTTACGTTAAAACAGCGCGTGGGTGCACCATTCTTGTTGGAAGCTGTGTGTGTGTGTGTGTGTGTGTGTGTGTGTGACCCCACTTACACTGATCAGAATTCAGTCTGTGCCGCTGGTACTTATGGCCACGATTACAGTATTGATATGGATCTTCCCTCTTGAACAACAAGAGTAAAATAACCAAGTCAGTGGCTCTGCAGTGCCATGCCTCCTCATGCTCCATGTCAGGATGATCTGATGGAGAATGTTTATTCAGCGGGCCCTCAGAGCCGCCTGCAGCAGCAGAGCAAAATCCGGGAACTGGCCCCCAGATGGCAGCTCCTGTGCGCAACCACGTTGACAAACAGGACACTGTCACGGCTGACCATGCAGAGGCTGCTCATCCGCTGGGAGGCTGCTCCCCTCTGTACAGCCGTAATGGGGGACATGCTGTGCGTAATGTCCCAGCACTGTGTTGGCATCCCTAAGTCAAGTGCTCTTCACAGGGAGGTGCCCACTCTACCTGTCACCCAACACGCATTTACAGAAAAAGGACAGTGGGTAGAAAGAAAGGGGCAAACTCTGCCTCATTTAGCTACTCAGTGGCTGTGTCATTTAGTATCGATTTTTCAAAAATAACAAATGTTCACTCAGCAGGTTGAAATTTTCAAGTTGGTACCGCGGATGTTGTCATAGTTAGTCCTTTGAAATAGTGTCTGTACACTAAGTGTGACGTGTGCTGCTGTTTATATTCACGCTCAGCCCCACGTGAAGACACAACCACGCTAAAGTCACGGACTCGTGCGGAAATACTTCATTTTACGCCACAACAAAGTCGCCGTGCTGTACACTAGCATGTTGGCAACACAGTGCAACCTGGAAGGGAGCTTGATAGCCCTCCGGTGAAAACTAAAACATATTAATACCAGTTACTGTTCACCGAATATTAGAAAGAGCAGGTGAGAGTCTTTTAAATCAATAAGTTTAATGGTCACAAGAAATGAACGTTGTTTCCAGTCTTTTCTATTACGATGATGGATGAAAGTGTGGCACAATATTTCTTACTTCTATTAAAATAGAGCTAACATGCAGTATTACATTAGTTTCAGGGGTACACCGTAGTTATTCAGCACTTACAGACCTAAGGAAGTGATCACCGTGATAAGTCCAGCGACCGTGTGTCACTACCACAGTGCCAGTGACTCCATTCCCTGTCCTGCACGGGACATCCCCGTGACTTTACGTTTTATACCTGGAAATGGGGACCTCTTACTTCCCTTCACTTTGTCCCCTTCTTTTTAGATGTTTTCAGTGCCGCTGACACTGAGTATTATTTTAATGTGAATATCAGGTGTACGGCGCAGTGGTTAGACGTGTGCAATTTAAGAAAGGGTCCCCCGGACTCGTCTGGTGCCGCCTGGCCCCGTGATCGTGACTGGTTCCCTGTGCTGTGCTTCCCCACGGCTGCTGGTAGCAGGACGTTTGTGCCTTTTGATCCCCTCCCCTTGTGCCCCCCAACAGCCTCCTATCTGACAGCCCTGAAAATGTCCTCTGTGTCTCCGCTTGCTGCTGGTTTTTTGGTTGGTTGGTCAGTTGGTCGGTTGGTCCGTCATCTTGTTCTCTAGAGCCCACATGTAAGTGACACCACACTGCATCTGTCTGTCTCTGTCTGACACTCCACTCAGCACAGCGCCCTCCGGGTCCGTCCCCACCGCCGCAGATGGCGAGAGCCCAGTCCCCGCCCGGGCCGAGCCGCGTTGCCCTGTAGATACGGACTATACCGGGTGCCCCGATTTCATGCTCAGGAAGTACCAGGGGGAAATACAGGTTTGCCGAAAGCGCAGCTGAATCGCAAACCTGTGCAGAATGATCCCTCCGTGGTCTTGAAGCGTTTAGGTACTTGAAGGCGGGTCCCCGGTATCCTTCGCTGCCTCCAGAACGTGTTGAGCAAGAACGAACGAGGTCGGAGTGTAGCCCGGCAGAACTGGGGGAGACGTAAGAAGGGCAGAAGAACCCCCATGTCGCGGGTACGCGCCCACTGTGTACCGATCGTGTTGGGTGCTTTGCACATTGTTTCATTTATTTGTGAGGCAAAAAAGTAAAAAATAGGTAGGGGCATGGCTTTTTATTTCCATTTTAAATGTGAAGCTTGGTCTCCGAAAGGGTGATGAGTTCAAGTTCACAGAGCTAGGAAACGGCAGAGTAGTCTGAGCCCAAAAGCAAATGAGACTAAATCTTATGAGGTGGCTAATACTGTCCCCACTTGAGAAATGACAAAACCAGTCCTCAGAGGACCTGAGTGACTTTTCTCCTAGTGGCCTCACAGCAAGGTCATGGAAGCGTGGCATGCTCTTGACCTCTAGGCCGTGTTGTTGTACCCAGAGCAAGTCTAAGAAGTCCTCACCTCTCCTGGCTATTTGTTCAGGAAAGGCAATCGGAAGGAAACGTAAACCAGAAAAAAACTGTAAGTTCGGAGGTGCCTTTGGCTGATTTTCTTTAGAAAACCGGTCCTGGCTCTTTCCCTGGTTGTTTTCTAAGCGCTGGGGCATTGTCTCGCCCGGAGTGACCAGTGCAAGTATCGGGGTCTCTGGGCAGGCAGGAGAGAGATCGCTTCCTCCTTCCGGCCACGCAAACGGAGACACAGGGGCCATCGCTGCGGTTCCCAGGGCGACACTGACACCCGCGTCGGATTTCTCACGGCCGCGTCTCGGGGGTCTCGTCCAACAGGCCATGAAAACTGTTGCCAGCGGACGGATTTGGGGTGCTTGGAAACCTGAGCTCCTAGAGGTTAGGGGTCTCGGAAGTGAAGATTTCAGAATGCGTGTGAGAGTCACCGCTCTCGGGAATAGAAGCTGAGGACTGTTCCCACGGGGGCTGGGAGCGGTGACACCAGCAGGTGGAATGAGAGTGGAGTGTGACCGGGCCACGTGGCTGCCTCCCCCCTCGGCTCCAGGTCAGTGGCTACGGCAAGGGGTCCAGCAGCGACAGTGTCCTGTAGTGCTGGTTTCAAATACAGGTGCCGGGCTCCCGCCCCACGTGCTGCGTTCAGACGTCGCAGGGGAGGCCTGGAGCCTGGGAGCAGCCCGGCGCGGTGTGCGATTCCGGCGGCACGGCTGTAAAATTCACGGGTAAGTCCCAAACCGCTGAGGACACCTCAGGGAGAGACTCGGAGCCGAGGCTTCGTGAGAGGGTCAGGACCACCAAGGGACGACGCGTTTCGCAGGGTGCATCGTTTCCGGAGAAACGGACCAGGCCGTCCGCAAAGAACGCAGCCGGAAGGGCTCCTGCCTTTCCTCTTCCGTGGCCGGTGCCTCCGGACGGCCCTCGCGTGGTCTCCTACACGGATAGGCCCGAAAGCTTGTCACCTATAAGCGTGTTTCCAGGGAGGTCTCCAGCCGTGTGATGGGAAAAGTGGGGGCATTTAGGGCTGGATTTTTTCCGGACGGCCCTCGTCTACCTAAGGAGATCATAGACTGTATTTTCTTCAGTTCTGTGTTGCCAGTGCAAATTTGGGGTGAAATTAAATGAAATCACAAAAATAGCTAGCACTGACATCCGGCGTAATTCGGGCATTATGCTAAGCACTACACATTGCTCATTTTCATAGTAACTTTTGAATCTTCACAACAGCCCTGTGATGTAGATGTTGTCTTTATTCTCAATTTGTGGATGACAAAGCTGAGGTATAAAAAGTTGAATGTGTCAAAGGTCACACCAAAAGAGCCACGGCAGGGCCCTGAACCCAGACGTGTGACTGTGGACTCTCTGCTGCATGTGACCTTCATTTGGGTTGACAGTCAGCTGCCTCGTTCTTAACTTGGTGCAGTGGTCTTAGCGTGCGAGATCGTCGGCTTTCCCCATGTTGCACTGCTGGGGTTAAAATGGGGAAAAGGAAGCAGAAATTAGACTGAATGAACTCCTATAGCCTGCAGTGACCGTCACAGATCATTGCCCATGATTTTTCTCCGTCAGGAGGCAAAGGATGAACATGTCAAGGGCACCACACGTCACCTGTAAGCAAGAGACACGGATGGGCTTCTGTGTCCATCAGGGTGACACCCTTAAAGTCTGATGGAACTCCAGTTGTGTTTCCTTGGTCCGGCATCGCAGACACACATTAGAGGAGCTTTTTTAAAAATAACGTAGCCCAACCGAACGTCAGGCTCTCTGTGGAGGCCCTATGCACTAGTTTGTTTGTTTGTTTATTGTTTTAAAGTTCCAGTATTAGCCAAGGTTAGGAAAGGGGATAGCAAAGGCCTAGTAAGGCAGATTCGAGGACAAAGACCGAAAACCAAAGGGCAGCTGCTTGGATGGAGGGAGGGAATGGTTCTATTGTCTATAAAACTAATGTTTAGCATTCATGGCTCACTTAGCTGCTGCCAATATCTAGTGGCGGAGCAAATGAACTCAAATGCAAATAGTTTATTTACATGTACACGTCCCGGACATTTATTTGAATACCTAGTGATGCTCCAAAAGCTAATTACGATGAAAAATAAGCCATCCTGTGTGTAAATATACAGGCAGTTTTGCCAGTTAATTGCCTGGAGTTTTCCATTTCTCCAGATTCCCCAGTGAAAAAGCTTAGCCGTGATCCCTCCCAGTAACGGCCGACCCGGGGAGCCTCTGCAACCTCATCGCTGTGTCTTTCTCGTCATCAAACTAAGCTTGTGAGAGGAATCAAACCCGTGACAGATTGACGTTAGACTGGTGTAGGTTTTCTCTGGTCACCCACCTTTCTGGGTGCACTGAGCATTACGGAATGGGGTCCAACCAGGAGAACAAGCTGTCCCTCCGATGCCAGTGAGAGGTGATGTTTGGGGTCAGTAAGTACCAGTGACCTCACTACTAGGGCCTGAAATCATTTCTCATGGCCTGGAGGCCCCCACGTCTGTGTGGCCCATAACGATGCCAGAGTCTAAGGAAAGGAAACCTCACTGGACGGAACATCAACCAAAGTGCCTCCTAAGGACAGTCAAAGGGTCAGGTTGACGAGAAACCTGAAACTATATTGAGAGTTTTAGTGTTCTTTGTAACGAAGAACGAGCTTTCTAGATTGTCTTCTCTACTCCTACCTTCAAGTCCTCAGCATCCTTTCAGGTTTACCTATTTGCACAGGTAAAAGCGGGGACGGGAACACGAACTAAAACTGCATTGTGTCTGGGCCTCCAGCACCGCCCCCAACAAACCCTCACCTGGGCCCGCAGGAACCTGGGGATTTATGGGGACCATGAATCAGCTAGCTGCGATTCAGAAACCAGACATCACACACCAAAATATTCCGAATCGCGTTTGTACCGATTCTCTCCTTTTCTTCCCTGATATTTTCTCTGAAACTTCCCATTAGACCCAGGACAAGTGTGGTGGAGAGTTATGCCATCCCATAAGGAAAGCAGTGAATGAAAATACCATTTCTTGTGTAAGAGGTATAGACGTATCCATGAACTTCCGACGTCATCAGCACGTACAGCACGTGCTTTCTGATGGCAGGGGCCGTGACTGCGTCTCTAGGCCGGAGAAGGACGTATGGACGTCAGCTAGCGTGCACGTGTGCGCACAGCACACACGCCCCGAACACAAATAGAACTGAACAGCATGTAAGTTCTTTTGTCCATAAATCGCTTTGTTACGGAGGGCTGTGAGACCAACAGCCCTTGTACCAGTTGAGATGAGGTTCGGACAGACCCTTGGGTCAGAATCGCTCTGAGGGTGGATGTGCAGGAGGCGGCGGTTAGTGGCTTGCACGGCATGTCAGTACGTTCATGCTGAAACTCAACGAATTGTACAAACGCAAAGTTAATTGCTTATTTTTTGCAAAGATATCGTGCCTACAATACAGGTACGTGTATTTAAACAAATGAGTAAAGTTGACAAAATACCTTAGGCCCAAATTTAAACACTGGTGACGTCAGCTGCGTCACCCTGGTGACGGTTAGCCAGCGGTGGACACGGCGCAGAGCCGGTCCCTGTCCGCTTTCTTGATAAGCTCTCTCCCATCTCGATAGCTCTGGGGCCACTGGGTCCTCAGTGTCTTGGGGCTTGTCCGCCATTCATTCTCACGTTGTTTTCAACCTCTCACATTGTTTATTCCTCCAAATACTCCTCTGGCTAAACCATAGCTCCTATTTCTAGAATTCTTACTAGGAACAAGCCCAGTCCCGTCTCAACATATTTGCAGCTGCCGTTTCTCCAAAAGACGGCAGAAATGGTCCCTTTAAGACAAAGAGGAAGACAATAAGGCAACCCGTATGCTTCAAACCACTGACTGAACACGTATTTGTTTTAAATCACAGAGCACCAATGGAAACAAAAGTTTTGCACCCTGAATTTCACCACAGAAAAAAAAGTAGCTGAACCTCTACAGACCACCTCAGTGAGTCATTGACTAACCAAGGAAACCCACGTTACACGTGGGACGGGGGGTTCATTGCTAAGGTGTCGGGGGAGCGTGGTGGCCGATGTCGGAGAATCCTACGTGGTCTTCAGAGGGCCGCGTGTGCAAGGCACCAACACGGCCAGACAGCTGAGGAGTGGCTGCTCTGTCAGCCGTCCTCCCTCCCTTTGTGTGTGAGTGTGACAGTGTGAGTGTGTGTGAGTGACAGTGTGAGTGTGTGTGAGTGTGTGTGTGTCAGTGTAGGTGTGAGTGTGTGTGTCAGTGTGAGTGTGTGTATGTCAGTGTAGGTGTGAGTGTGTGTGTCAGTGTGAGTGTGTCAGTGTGTGTGAGTGTGTCACTGTAGGTGTGAGTGTGTGTTAGTGTGTGTGAGGGTATAGGTGTCAGTGTGTGTGAGTGGGTCAGTGTAGGTGTGAGTATGTGTGACAGTGTGGGTGTGTGAGTGGTGTGAATGTATGTGTGAGTGTGTGTGAGTGTAGGTGTGAGTGTGTGTGTGACAGTGTGAGTGTGTCAGTGTGTGTCAGTGTAGGTGTGAGTGTGTGTGTCAGTGTGAGTGTGTCAGTGTCGGTGTGAGTGTGTGTGAGTGTGTGTGAGTGTAGGTGTGAGTGTGTGAGTGTGACAGTGTGAGTGTGTGTGAGTGTGTGAGTGTAGGTGTGAGTGTGTGTGACAGTGTGAGTGTGTGTGTGAATGTAGGTGTGAGTGTGTGTGAGTGTGCGAGTGTAGTGTGAGTATAGGTGTGAGTGTGTGGGTGTAGGTGTGAGTGTGTGTGAGTGTAGGTGTGAGTGTGTGTGAGTGTGTGAGTGTAGGTGTGAGTGTGTCAGTGTGTCCAGCCGGCTAGACTCCACACCCCTGAGTAGCCGCGGGCCGCCCAGGAGAAGCTGGAGGCGCTGCGAGCCCGCACTCCCGTCAGCCCCAGCATCTGGCCAGTGAAGGACCCCTCAGTCCAGTGGCCCCACAAAGGGACAAAACATTCTCTCACCTTAACTGACTGTCGTGGCCTTGAATCTTCTGGTTTAATTGCAGAGGATGTTTGAGGATATCACCTTCCAGGACACCCCTTGTCTGCTCCCTCCTTTAGCTTTTGGTTATTTTTCCCTCTAACTACGGTTAGTGTTCTCTCCAGAACACTAAAGTCGTGGAAGAATCCAGAAATCAGTAAAGAAGAGGCCAAGCAAGCCTTTATCTCCATTTTTCTTAGTATATTTTTTCCTTTCCCCATAAATAAACATGAGTTTGTTCTTCTTACAAGCAAAAACCTCTTGGGGTCTTTGTTTATTCATTGTTAAACTGCAGGTAATCGTTATTTCTGAGTGGTTTTATGATGCTCAACAGCTAAAAAATCCCCTGGTGCAAATGCTGCAAGCTGGACTACGCACAGGGTGCACAAAGGTACGAGCTAACCAGGTGGCCAGGTTGGACAGGTGGCCAGGTTGGAGACAGCGGTGAACAGGTCAGCTCGCACAGTTACTTGGGACACGGTTGTGGGGCAGCCTCGACGCCACTTAATTATTTCCACTGGGCCATGGGGGCCCGTTGTTGCCAAACATTGTCATATTTTCTTCAGAGAAACTAGCAACGTAGATTGTTACGTGAGATTGGACTGTGACTGAGTCAGGCTTTTGGAAACCTTGAAGTCGGCCAGCGTCTAAGGGACTAAACAGGCAGTTTGAAATCTGCGGTCTCACACACGGAAGGTATTCAACGGAAGTGCCACTTGATTTCTCTCCATTTCATCTAAATTACAGGATAAATATTTAAGTTATTTAAGATGCCCCTTAGGTGTGAAGAGAAGCCATGAAAGAAACACAAAACTTAGGTGTCATCTGTTTGCTTCTAGGACAGCAAGGGCAGTGTTGCTATTTGGGGGGACGGGGGGTCTGGAAAACCCCAGAAGAGGAACACAATCTTGAACTCTTTGGGGCTCCCGTAGACCCTGGTGGCAGTGTGATGGTTCAGGGACAGCTAAAGATGTGCCAGCACATAGCAAGACTGTCGTGGACGCTGACCCATATTCCGATCGGGACTAATTGTCCCAAAAATGAACAGCGCGGAAACCCAAACCCTGGGGTACCGAGGATTTGATGAGGAGCCAGGGGTCTTGGGGGAGGGACCACCCATCTGTGGTGCCCCTCGGGGCTTGTGCTCAAAATGCCATTCTTACTCATTAGCAAGTGGCCTGCATGGCACCTGCTGGGGATACGCAGGAGAGAGGACTTTGAGGGCACCCTGCAGCGTAGCCTTGCTGTCGGGTGCGAGCACAAGGAGGCCAGACTGGGAAAACACGATTTGGGGAATGAACTGCGAGGACCTGCATGGCGGCAGAGGCTGAGCTGATAACGTGAAATAGCACAACCCATCTGGCGGGACACACAAACCAGCTCTGAAGAAGTCGGTGACGAAAAAGAAGTGAACAGCACAGAGGAATAGCCGCAGCCAGAAGCCAAACCCGGAAATCTGTTGAAAGATACAACAATGATTTGAGAAGCTGTCGCGGTTTCTAAACAGAGCGCCTGTGCAAGGTCCCAGATCTGTCCCAAGCCACGCCTCCACCGGAGACGGACATGGATTTGTTTGGCTTCGGTCTCAGTGGGGGGAAATGGTCCTCAATATGGAAACTCACGGTGCAAGGAGCTTCCCAACTCGTTTATATCTTTCCAGCCTCAAATTGCAAGTGTCCCTGGCATTTTTGGAGTATCGGGGTGCTGCCTGTGAAGGTAACACAGATCAGAGCCTGTTTGCAAACGCGCGTGAGGACGTTTACGCACGTTGTCCTCCACGTGATGGCACACAGGAGCCACGGCGTGCCCTGCGGGGCCCTGCAGGGGTGCCTGTGTCTGTGGGCTGTCTACCGTGATGGGGACTCTGAAAACCAGGAAGTTTGACCCCCCCATTATGTTTGTTTAATGTCTCCAGTGTCCACTGAATTGTAAACACCACGGAGACGTGTGTCACTTTTGTTCACCGACGTAACTGCAGCCCTTAGCTCCGAAAAAATACCCGCCAATGAGCCCGAGAGCGAGCTCGGTCCGACCTCGTAACAAACGGTGACGACTGTGTGCTGCAGCCCTCCCATGCCCAGCTCTTACGGAGTGACTTGGGGTGTTCTAGAAGGGCCGAACAACAGTGTGGTTCTCACCTTGCAGATGTGGACACGGAGGTTCGGAAAGTGCAGGGAATGGAATTAGTCACATGACGTAGGTGAGGGCAGAAGTGAGCTTTGAACCCGCCACGAGGTAGCTCGGAACTCATGCTCCCTTTTAATCATGCCGTTCTGCTTAGCTTCCTCCAGGTGAGCTGGGGCAGGGGGCGGGCCTCAAGCTACCCAAACAAACGGGCGACGTGCACCCAGGCCATGTGCCGCAGCCCGCCGCCCGGTTCCGCAGTCCCCACCCCGGCCCGCCGTCCGGCCCGAAGCCTTGGCGAGCAGGGCCTTTGGGGCACGTTTTACGTAGCAGCTCCCAGCACGCTCCGGCCGTGTAATGAATGCAGATGTCAGAGCTGCCGTAGGAGACAGAAGTCATTTTATTTTACATCAAGACGCAAATCACCATCTGGAAGAGCAGACGTGCCAGTCTGAATTTGAGAGCACATTCTCACATCTCAGTCCGACACGAGGGACGTGCCCATCCGCACTCGGATTGACAGCCCGAGCGCCAGTCCGCCCAGCAGGCGTGCGTGCTGAGGACCGTCCTTCGTGAGTAAAGGGGTTCGGATTTGGCAAACAGCCGGCGCCCGTGTCTGTGTTATGTCACACTCGCGTCTGACAGGAATGGAAACCCACTCGAGCAAGAATGAAACACAAGACGGGACTTGACCCCAGGGACACACAGTGTCTCCTCCTTGCCTGACGCCAGGAACTCATCTGAGACTCAGAAATAGCCGGAGACGGGGTGCGTCCGCGCTCTCCTCTCCCCTCTGCAGACCACCCTTCTCTGCTCCTCAGCCCACCTGGTGAACTGCCCCTTGCCATTTCTGGGCTCAAGGACGTTACTCAGGACAGCAAGCCCATGGACGCAGGAATCCCCGAGCCCCTTGGGTCCAGCGTGGGTCAGGTGTGCAGTCCTGGCCGGCGAACTGGAAGTTGGGGGGCGGGCATGGATGTGGGCACGGTACACGTGTGAGTGCACAGAGCCATCCGGACCCACCTCTGGAAGGCCGGGGCAGCTGCGGAGCAGGGGTCAGCAGGTGCAGCCCTCTCTGTTACCCTGCGTACTTACCCAACAGACCCCTACTGGGTGCAGACACATGCCGAGCGGAATGGCGACTGAGTCTGCTGTGTAGGGATTTAGGGTGCCGGTATGTGTGAAGTGACTGTCAGACTCCTCCAACCATCCCCTGTCATATACCTGCAGCCCACCGAGTTCTGAAGGTCCCCACGACATGACCACATCATGCGAAGCATCCACCTCGTGATTCCGTGCTGATGAAAGTCACTTCCTCTCGGGCCTCCTGGTTGTCACCCTCCGTGCTACGCTGTCTTGCGAGACGAATGTCCACATCGCTGCTGGGCACTCAGCTCAGCTGTCCCGGGAGCTCTGTCTCTGTGCCTTCCTTAGATCACCTGTCGGCGCCCTTATCTCCCTGCCTGCGACATTACTCTCCAGCCCAGAGCAAAGAGAAGCCCGACCTCCTACCGCCTCTCTCTGGTGGCATTGTTGTCGCTGCATAGGCTGATCACATTTCAGAATATTTGTATTTGGGGACACATTTGATCGTATCAAGGCCAGATCTTTGTAGAAGATCCTCGTTTGACAGGACTCCACGGGATTTTTTTTTTTTTACCCCCAATTGAACTCTGACCCTCCCCGATATAAATAGCCTCGGGCCTCGGCTTCTTCACTCCGCTGGCCGATCAGCTATTGTCACCATATGCGGGAGCTTTTGTTCCGAACAGAGCTGGTTCCTGTGTCCCATTCCCCACAGCGGCAGCGAGGTTATCACGGGACGGGGCCTCGCAGGGCTCTGCGGTTGTGCACCTAATTCCCGAGCCTCTCTCCACTGAAACGTAGTTGGTTAGAATCGCGGGCTCTGGCTGACCCCCGTACGTGCCCCTGGACGGGCGTCCGCACGTCCCCAAGCTGGCTCTGCCCTTAAGGAGGTCACGGTCTGTACATTCTGTCCATCAATAAGCCTAATCAGCTCTCCCGTGGGGCAAAGTCAACATCAGACTTAAGGACAATTTCCAAGGACCACTGAGTCCCTTTTCCTTGTTTAACTGAACGCGTTAAAGCAGGTCTGAAGTCTGCGTTACCGCCTCTAACGTTCTCAGCTGCCACAATGACGCCTGTTCTTCGTGCGTGTCCTCCGTGTGCCAGGCTCTATGCTGAGGCCTTCGCGTACACAGGAGACTCCCATGAGGGCCGGCTTAAGACCTCTGCTGTACCTCATGTTTTATGTGCACCCCCGTGACGACCCCGCAGCCGAGCGCAGTGGACAGCTGTCCCCGTTGGCCTGTGGCTGTCCACCGTGCAGCTAGCGGGGCCGGAGCGAGCTGAAATGCTGAGGGCCTGCAGCACGCCCTGCCAGATTTGTACTGGGTGTGAGAAGGTACCGTCCTCTTTGATCCATTCCCGAAACATATGTGGAAGAATTAGGTCCCAGGGAACAATTCCCATGAGATCAATTTGCAGGACTCCTTAGTTTAGAAAGATCCGTCTCTGGTGTGTGTGTTGGTTTGATATGGAAATACATACATACTTGCCCTACATCTAGATTGCTGGTGTGCTCGGAGTCATCCTTGTGCTAAGTTCGTGGGCTCTGTGCCTTAATGTTCCTTTTTTTAGTGTCTGCACGTGCACTGCTGCGCTTAAGGATGAAGCCTTACGCACAGGGGCGTGAGGGAGCGGATCTCAGATCTCCAACTTCAAAGAGCCGTGTCTGTTTTGTGCTGGAAGCAGGACTGAACGTTCTGGTGGCTGTAAATCCAGACCTGGCACCTCCAGTGACAATCAGGTTTCTTACCGATCGGACGTCCTCTGTGCTAGACGCAATAGGAAAGTCCCCATCAGTCCGCAAAGGGGACCCGTTTCAAAACACCAAGGAGGGCGTCGTTAGATTGTCAGGTGATTTTGGAGTTTTCCAGTTACATAAAAGCATCTCCTTAGGATTAACTTTTAGAATAAAGTGTTCATAAAGCCTAATTCATATTTATTTATGATTTCTTACATTAAATAGTGTCACCAGGCAACGTTTGTGCATGATACATTTCGACAGTGACCTAGAAACTTACGTCTCGATGAAGCGTCTCGATACGATTTCACCGTGTGTCCCCCCTTCCGCATTTACTTAGAAATGACTCTGTGCCTAGCATTGCGAGGGGTGCTGGGAAGCAAAGGCATGAAAAGGTGTGTCAGGTGGCTCTGTTGTCCCAGGCTCTCTGTTTCCTGAGGACATCACCTGTGAGTTCTCGGCCGTGGGTGAGGATTCCTGTAGGCCGGCGGCTCTAGTGTACGCAGCTTCTGACAGCGACGTGAACACTTTTGTCCGTTTGGTTTTTGTGGAATAGCTCATGGGTGCTCTCTGAGACCACAGCCACGGAAGGTGGCTCCATCAGCGCTGGGTTTTCATACAAGACAGTTATCACTTGTATTCATTGAAGTATATAAACCCTTTCTGACTATATTATTAAAACTAATTTCTGAGAGTCAAGCTAACATTTATCCATTCAACCAGAGGAACTTGTGTGAGTTTATGAATCAATATTGCTCATTAATCATGTAACAGGCGTATTCTGTATAGTTTGAAAAGTCCTATTCAGTATTTCCATGTCCTGTTATTTTTAGAAATCAGATAAAGTTCCTGCTGCCCTAGCTCAGCCTGTGAAAAGTTAAGGTCTAAGAAGTCGTGGCTGGAAAACACACACAGAAACATGATGATTCCGGCGTGAGGTTTGGAGGGTAGAAAGCCACCAAATGAACACAACGACCATCACTAGATTCAAACCTCACATTTGCGAAAAGGTAGGATGCAGTTAAAGGAAAAGAAAGGCTGTAATCATTAAACCAGATACTAAACTTGTATTAATCAAGCCCCAGAGCACATTAGCCATTTTACTCAATGCCTCACCCCGGGGCTGCATTCCGAATTCACTGTCTATTGAAGCCTCCTTTGTTTGTTTTCAAATCCTGGGCTGCAGCTCAGCCTCTTTCCCACCTGAGCACGTGCATGTTTTCCTAACAAGTCCCGTCTCACACTCACCTGCATTACCTCCTTCGTGCCGGACTCGGCCCCTCATCGCCCCCGTGGGTTTCTGCGTGAGTCCTGCCGCTGCACCCTGTTTACGTGCCGTCCCTCCTCGAGCCCCATTGTCTCTGGATTTCGATAGCACACCACCTGAATCTCTGCTGTGCCGAGGTCCTTCTCATCCACTGGGGCTTAACATTCCAAAATACAGAGAACTGGCAAACCGCTCTACTGGACATCATTCTTGATAAAGATGTCCTTCTTTTAGCAAGTTCGTGGCCAATCTCATTTTAATACAAACTTAAGGGGCAGAAAGGGCCTTTGAAGTTGTCTGTCTGAAGTTAGCCAGCCACTCCACCCCAACGCAGTACCGATCTCCCTGTAATTAGCCATCTATGCTTTAGCTTCACCTGGAAGATTTGTTTTGTACAGAACAGGTTCTAATTTTTGCTTTGCTAAGCGACAGCTATCAGGGAAACTAGCCCAATAGTGTCATTGCACGTTGCTGGTTTGAAAAAGAGTTGTTGTTTTTATTGTGAAGTTAATGGACCGTAATACTTTGTATTTGTACTTTCTTGTGAGGACCTTTTTTTGCAACGAAAATAAGGAAACTATTTCTGGTCAGAGGTCAAACGCTATACATACCATTTTAATTGAAAATGAGATTGTGGGTCGGCCCAGAGGCGTATGGTCCATGGCGTAGGGACGATTCCGCATGGTCGGCGCACTCACGGGAGCTCTCCGGGGCAGCCTGCCTGGACAAGCTCCGTCCCGGACCCAGGAGGCCTCGAGGACAGTTAGAAGGCTGTAATGTGTGTTCTCCCTTCGTTTTTCCGTGATCCACCCACACTTCACATGTCGGTATTTGACAGGGCTTTTTAAATGAAGTTTATTGGGGTGATGGTGCTCAGCAGCGTAGGTTCCAGGGGTGCAGTTCTACAGCGCATCGTCTGTGTGCTGCACCGTGCACTCAGCACCCAGAGTCGGTGTCCTTCCATCTGCACATAGTGGACTCCCCTCCCTCCTTGACACAGCTTTTCAAAGCTCCTGTTTTTCCCAGAGGAAACACGTAACACACTTTCTTCAGACTGGCTTCTTTGTAGCTAAAAATGTTCTGTTCGTTCTATGTGTCGTCTTTAATAACCACCCTACCTCCCTACCCCTCGTGAAGAAGGCCGTGTTGAGTACTTTCGTACGTATAGCTTTGTCAACATTCGCAAGGGGGTCGGCAGAAGAGACTTTTAGAATGGATATCACTGGGTCAAAGGGCACGTTCATTTAAATATCGGCGAGAGCTGCCAAATTGTGCTGTTTTAGAAAGTGTCTATTCCCATTTCTCCAGTTTTCCATAGAAGTTTAAACGATTCTATTAAAACTCTGCTTCGATCATGTTGTTTTACTCAACACCCTTAGAGCAAACTGGGGACCCGTTACCATGGATGTTAAGGATTTACTCCAGGTTATCCTTTCACGCCTCCCCCATTCTCACCTCCAGCAGCACCCCCCAGCCGTGAACCCCAGCTCTCTAACCCCCAACCACACCAACTGCTATTTGCTCAGGGGAAATCCTCTTCGAATCCTATGCCTGGAAAAGTCTCAAGTCGCCCTCGCCCTGTTGCAGGAAGTGCTGCTCGCCTTTGAGACCTTCAGGCAGAAGCCTTGTCCCCTCCGCTACCGCGGGGCGAGGTCCCCCTTCCGGCGCTTCTCGGACTCCGCGCGTGCGTGCCCTCCTGTCGAGCTCTGGTCTGTCTGCCATGCCCACTACCTGCGACGACCTTGGGGCGCTTACCTCCTGCCCAGCGCAGTGACGGCGTCCGCAGGTAACGGTCACGCTGCTCTTAGCAGGAAGGAGTGGCTGCGGAGGGATGAGAGTCACTTAGAGACCACAGGGCCTAGGGGCTGCTGAAGTCACGACCTATAGAACTGTAATTCTTCCGCTTGAACTTCTAGATGCTTCCACACAGCACGTGTCTTTCTGTACATGACTCCTGCCTTCCTCCGTGCTCCGACGTGGCTCCCCGACTGCGCTTCCTACCTCCCGCCCCCCCCCACGCGCACCTGCTCGGGGTGCGAGCGAACTCGGCCCGCCAGGCCCGGAGGACTGGGCAGGCGCAGTGCCACGGAGGGTGCCGGTATGGGCGCTGTGCGGTGACAGGAGCTAAGGCTCAGCGCGGGGTGTGAGAGGTGAAGTGTGACAGGGCAAGCCGCTGGGTGTCCCCGTGTCACTGGTCACCGCTGCCCTCGGCTCCCGCGCTGGGTGTCCCTGTGTCACTGGTCACTGCTGCCCTCGGCTTCCTCGCGGGGACTTGGCAGCAGAAAGCGGATCCACCTCTCCCCGTCACCCCACTTACCGGTGCTCAGAGCGGTGACAGCGGAGACGGGCACACTCTTGCTGCAGAAGGCAGGATAGCAAGAGTGTAGACCTCGTGGACCAGACAGCAAAGCTGAGGCTATTACGTCGGCCCTTTGGGTCACAGACGGGAGAGAAAGCCAGGGTCCACCGAAGCTTTATTGCTGAAACGTAAGATGCGATGATCACGGAGCAAAACTGATGCTCTCTCTGGCCCCGACACCAAGGGTAGAAGCGCCTCCCTGCCTACATCGACCGGAATTCAGATGCGTGTGGCTGAGCAGGACAGAGCCGGGGCCAGCAGCGCACAAAGGCCCGTTTACAGGCCACCGGCCCCCCATCGCACTCGGGGATGCCCCACGGGGAGAGACGTTCATGGGTCCCTGCCCCCCACTCCCTCTCCGTCCCTGTCACCTTCCACCCCGGCCGCACCACTGCATTCCAGTGACAGCTGAGGGTTTGCTTAGGTCACTGGGGTGACCTTGCTGCTTCCCACCTACTTTCCTACGTGCTTTCAAAAACAGGCTCCATTTGACACGTCAGGTAGCCCGAGGGCAGAGTGGGTCACCCAGGACTCCAGGGCGTGAAACTGCACCCCGAGAAGAGAAAAATGGAAGCGATGGGGTGAGGGGTCGGAAGGCGAGACGTGGGTGGGTAGGACGGGGAACAACCCAGCCCGAGACCCAGCTGTAGGCAACACTGGGGCAGCAAGAGGGGGAGAGGCGGTGCCGGTGGAAGACCCTTCTCGGGGAGACAGTCATCTTCACGGATCCTGTCTGGAAGGAGCACCCCCCAGTGTCCTTCGTGGACATCTGGTACCAGCCACGGAGGCCCCTCGATAGCTTCAGCGCCCGTGTTGAGCCCGTTAACCTGATGTGACTTGCTGTGAAGACGAGAAGTGGCCGGGGGTTGAAGCTCATGTACTCCTCGGCCCGCCTTCCCGCAGCACCATTTCGTTACAGTCGTTCACCGACGTGACCTGGTGCCTCCGGGACCTCTGATCTTCAGTGGCCGTGGTCCACTTTTCAGATTCTCACTCACGAAACGCTGGCTGCCCACGTGACACCTAACCAGGGAAGAGCGGCCTTGGTTTATTTTCTTACAGGCGTCTCAACTTCAGGGTCATCGGCACCTACGTGTGGCTTGTCCAGAGGAGTCAGGTTGGACGTGCAGCTTGAAGATCACGTTCGTTCACACTCCACGGGCAGGCGTCTCTCTGTCTAAACAACTTACCGTCTAAGTTAATTCACTTCTACACATTGCCTCTACGTTGCCCAAATGACAGTTAATCAATACTGAGTGGCCGTGAACATGTGAAGGTCTAATTTACATCATGTTAGAGTTGGAGGAGTTGATTCGTGTCAGTCGCTGTGATTAAAACATCAAAAACGATGGTGACGACGAAGTTTTACAGTTTGCGTCAGGCTGTCCTGAGCTGTTCATGTTCATCTCCACTTCAAGGTTACCTCGTGAACAAGGTGTCCTAACACAACTGCACAGCTCAGAGAGTGCACGCGAAGTGTCCACTCGGCATGACTTACAAGCGATAGAGCTGGGATTCGAACCCACGTTTGGCAGATTGCTGAGCCCAGGAGACTTCACCCTAGCGCTTTGCGAATCCTTTCATGGCTCTACTGCGTGCGATTTCTTAATGACAGAGGCACGACCGTCCGGTTGCCGATGAGTCGATTCCATTGATTGTTTATCAACGGCTAGGCCTCAATACCATGAGTTATTTGGACTTGGGCTGCAGTAGAAGTCTCAGAAAATCAGGGTCTGATGGAGTCTTCCTTCCAGTTGCTGTCAGTGACTTCAGAGACGTTCAGTAGTTCTTGCAGACTGTACGCACAGGAGCACAAAGGACAGGGTAATAGCTGATGGTTACGGGAACAGTGAGAGTAACAGAAAGGACTGCCCAGTTTGGGGGCTTATCATACGTTAGGTGCCAAGCTAAATGCTTTATGCGAATTTTTTCCTTCGGTCCTCACAGGGACTGTGTGAAGTACAGGAGTCCCCCCTGTCCCTGGTGTGCCCCCCTGGGTTCAGTTACGCCTGGTCAACTGAAGTCTAAGAATATTAAGTGGAAAATTCCAGTAGCAAACAATTCCTAAGTTTTCCACCACTGAACAGTGTTATGAAATCTTGCACTGTCTCCCTCCAGCCTGGGCAGGACATGGCTCAGTCCCCGTGTCGCTGTGCCCACGCCGGACGTGCAGTAGGTACAGTAAGGCATTGAGAGAGAGAGGCCGCATTCACCCGCTGTGAGTGCAGTGCGGCGCTGCCACGTGACTTGCTCTGTTGTAGTATTCGTTTCCCGCATGAATCTGTCCCCGTGCCTGACCTGTGACTTAAACTTTACCGCCGGAAGTATGCACGGGAGAAAGCGGCCTACAAAGGCTTTGGTCCCAGCTACGGTTTCAGGTATCCTTGGAACCTATCCTCCACAGGTATGGGGCAGGGGCTACTGTGCAAAGCTAGAACCCTAAAACTGAATTCCTGTGGAGTCATAGAAAAATACCTGGTCTCTGTCCCGAGGTCCTGGCACTCTGCCGCTAAAGCCCGCGGACTCGCTGAGGTAAAGCGACTGTCTTTCCTGTGGTAATGAGATGACAGGTGGCTGGTGGCCTTAGCGTCTGAGGGGCGCTGGTCACTAGACAGCCCGAGGCATACCGGAGGGTTGGGACCATCGGCCTGGCCCCGCCGGCTCCGGAGAGGAGCGGGGTCGGAGGTTGAGTTCATCACGAACGGCCGATGATTTCATCAAGCATGCCTCCCTAACGAAACCGCCATCCGGGGGGGATTTGGAGAGCTTTGGGGTGGTGAACACACTGGGGGGGTGCTGGGCGGGTGGCAGCACCTGGGGGTGACATGGGAGCCGCAGTCAGCCCCCCACCACCTCGCCTCGTTCTCTGTGTCCTCCTGTTTGGCTACCCCCAGCTGTCTCCTTTAGAATAAAACAGCGTGAGGAAACGTCCCCCCTGCGTTCTGTGGGCCCTTCTAGCAAGTGGCCAAACCTGAGCAGGGGTCACGAGAGCCCTCAGATTCTCTGCGGCTTCCTGCCTGACAGGCAGGCTTGGTGGCAGGGTCTCCAGTAGCCATCTCGTGTCAATGGGGACAAAGAAGTTCAAAGAGAGGGGCCACGGAGACCACTGGCGCCCCGCGGGAAACCAAGGCGCAGTCCCTGCTAATGGAAGCGGCCCGTTGGCCAGGCCGGCAGAAAGGTCCGGGGCGGCTACGGGGGTAACTCATCGCTGTGGCGACTGCCACATGCACCGGTAGCGATAGAAACGACAGGAGGAACGAACCCTGACGTCCTTAGTGTTGCTTACGGTACTTAGCCTTGCAGAGTCCATCTCCATTCCCACCGTGTCCTTCCAGAACTTACCCCACCTGCCTTACACAGCCCAGAAGGCAGAGGGAGCTCTGCGGTTTGTAGTGTGGGAGTGCCAGAGAGCAGGGTGTCCGGTGGGGTGGGCAGGCTTCGCTCGGCCCCCACGTCCCAGCAGGACGTGCGACACTCACATTCCCACACACACACGGCTCCGTGGGTGCGGGCCTGCTCAGAGAGGGTCCCCAGGGCGGGGCTCCCCGCTCAGAGAGGGTCCCCAGGGCGGGGCTCCCTGCTCAGAGAGGGTCCCCAGGGCGGGGCTCACTTCAGGCACAGACAGTCCAGAGCAGCTTTGTGTCCGCCTGGTGGCCACACCAGGTGATTTTGCGTGGCCTTGGACTCCTGATCACACCCATGTGACCAGGGAGGAAATGAAACCTTGTTGATCATCCTGATGAACAGTCCCCTTCCAATACCTCTGGACGCTTTATGGAACTTGGGAGAGTCAAACGCTATTAAACTGTCATCACTTCACAAAGAGAAGTAGTATGTCTTTCTACCTGAGTCATAGTTAATGGCTTCCGCAGTGTGTGACATAAATCAGGGGGTCTGTGTGCCTTCTTTTCCCCTAAATGTATTTCCCAATCTCGCTGGCATGATACAACAGTCCCATGATATAAACAAACATGTGCTGTTACTACCACCTCTCTGCTCACCCCGTAGAATACCGAAGTGACAAGAGCCCAGATGCTTGGCTTGGATGAGGGGTGTGCGCCCAGGAGGCAGCCGACAGCCTCCGCTCGTCCTATTGGACGCCCGCGCCTTCGTAGAAGGCGTGGACTTGAGACTGCACGTCCCAGGAGAGGCCTTGGGCGTGGCTCCGCCCAGTTATCATCCAGCGTATTTACAGAAGCTACTTAGACACTCCTACAGGGGTCATTAATAAACCTCTTTTATTTCTGTCGTCCTGAGGAATGTTGTATTATGCAGATTAGGCCGTGGTAAGCTGCAACAACAGACCACCCCAGATTTCATGGGCTCGAGACGACGAAGTTGCTTCTTGATCATGCAGCCTGCCCGTTGTGGCCCAGCAGTGAGGGATGCCCATGGGCGCGGCCAGAGACGAGACGTGCTGGAGTTTATGGTGGTGCACGTCACCGGAGCGATCTTATTGTAGGGGGACAGTGAGGTCTCACTGGGGTTTCCCCGTCATTGGCCTGGGCTGACAGTAGGGAGATGAGTATAAGGAAAGGTCCATGCCGGTGAAAAGAAGAAAAAAGAATGACAAGCCCAGTTTTGTCCCACTAACAACAGTAATCTAGTCAAAGATGGTATTTCCCGCAGGGTGACTCCCGCAGGGTGACTGACTCCAGCAGGATACCTCTCGGCACCTACTCTGAACCAAGTGTCACGGTAATCGTTTTGCCTACACTGACTGACTGCTCAGACCCATTTAGAAAAAACACCCCTATGCAGTGAGGGCTTCCCTGGCCGCATTTCAGGGGAGAACCGGAGGCAGGCAATGGGGACCCGGGACTAGAGTCTTGGACTGGAGTCATGGCGGCCCGGCTGGACTCTGTGATGTACTCATAATGGCCTGCTGCCTCCGATCCGCCAGGCCCCAAATCTGCCCCGTTTTCCCACGTTTGTCTGTCCTGTCTAGACCCCAGAGCCCTAGGAGGGAAGAGATGATCATTGGTTCAATCTTGAGCGTAAACGAGCCAGGCCGCCGTTTGGCCAGACTTGACCAAAAGATGCTTAAAGATTGAGCAGCGGCTCTCTGGCCCGTGACCGCACGCAGTGGCGCTGCCCTCCAGCGCACGGGGTCAGAGCAGCGTTTCTGACACGGTCTCCAACGTGCGTTTCTGGCATCGACTGCGTGGACTCCAGGAGAGCTATTTGTTGGGCTTGACCAAGACGTCCTGTAAACACGAATCTCAGGAGAGTGCGTGCTGTTGGCCTCGAAGGCAGAAGGCTCGGCATGGTCGTGGCGGGCGGAACGGCCCCGAGTCGTGTCTCGCGCACTTCCTCCTCGACGGCGCGCACAGTGCCTGCCGAGCCATGGACGAGCGTCGTCGGCGTTTCCTCGCGGTTCCTCTTGTTGCTGTTTCACTTCCCAGTCATTCTCCTTTGAGTAAAAAGCTTTTCCTTGTACGTCTTGACTTCATCCCAAACCAATGTTCAGGCTGATTTTTCTAGAAGGCGTAGAAGGTCACTTCTCGGCAAAAGCCTCCTTTCTCGTTCACGCCTGTTGCCTGTTTTCTCAAAAGCCCGCGCGGTGGCTGCTCAGGGCAGGTTTCACAGAGACAGCGAACTCCTGCTCCGTCTTGTCCTCCTCCTCCCCTTCTTGTCTCGTCCCCCTCCTCCCCGCCCTCCCTCCTCTCTCTGCGGCTTTTGTCCCCGCTCCGTCCCATCACTGTCATTCAGCTCCCGGACTTCACGGAGTGCCGGGTCCAGGGGCCCTGTGGGCGGTGAGCCGGGTTCTCAGGCCGCAAAAGGCGCGTTCGGCTCGGCTGGGAGCGTGCTCAGCCGAGGTCACGGGGTGGTCTCTGGGGAGCAGGCACATCAGCAAGTACTTACAAACCAGAATGGGCTCAGCGTGGGGACAAAACACCGCTGCTACCCTCCCCACGGACCTAACACCGCGCGGCGACTGTCCTGTGGGCGACGGCAAGGAGCTGAAGGCTAGCGTCACGGGGACTCCCCTTACAGTAGGTTTCAGGAGGCCCCCTACGGGAGACCCCAATGCCAAATACAGGGGCGCATGCACACACAGGGTTTAGGCCACGTCACCCTGTTTCTTAAAGATAATTTGCTTCTTTTCCAACTTTGCCTTCTCCACTAGCATCCTCGTCCCCGGAAAACCTGGTGGAGTGATCCTTTCCAGTTCTTAGCTACGTTTAGTCACGGACACAAAACCATCGACACCAAAATACGTGACCGAGTGTCCCATCCCCCAGCGGATGCAACGGGCGAGACCCCCGCAGTTCCCCACGAGTGCCCCCCCACACCGTCGACGCGGCCTGCGGCCCAGAGCGGTCCGGGTGGTGGGTGTAAGCTGCTGCCGTTAGGTGTTCATTCGGGGGCACACCCGTCCCGGGAGGCCAGTCTCCGCGTTTGCAGCCACCTGCCTGCCCCTCACCCCCCACCTCCTCGTCCCCCCTCCCTCAGTGGGGACTCTCTTCAGAGGAAACGAGACCCTTAGCAGCTCACCCCCTCGTGTTCCCCCCAGGCGCACCGCTGGGAGCACGTCGGCCTTGACCTTCTCTCCCCTCCGCCCGCTCCGCGAGGGTTGCTGCTGCCCGGAATAATCTTGGGGTGCTGTCTCTTTCTTTTTCTCTTTTTCTTTTTTGTTTCCTCTTTGGATATTATAAAGTTTCCCTTCCTGTTAAAAAATAGGTTTGGATAATGTGCTCAGAGTTCTGACAAACTCGAGAGAAAGAGCAGGAAGGGAGTGGAGCTTCCCAGCGGGGGACCTGCCTGTCACCACCTGCGGGGACAGGGACAAAGGGAGCCAGGAACAAGGCCATGCTTCTGAAGACGTGTGCTGCAGGGAGAGCTGGAGAGTGTGTTCCTCTACCCCATCCAGCTCCCTCACAGCCTGTACTTCTAACCAATCAGATCGTTATGGCCTGTACTTCTGATCAGATCGTTAGTGCCTGTACTTCTAATCAATCAGACCATTATTACCTGTACTTCTAATCAATCAGATCATTAGTGCCTGTACTTCTGATCGGACCGTTAGTGCCTATACTTCTAA
This sequence comes from Lyroderma lyra, assembly GCA_004026885.1. Lineage (NCBI taxonomy): Eukaryota > Metazoa > Chordata > Mammalia > Chiroptera > Megadermatidae > Lyroderma > Lyroderma lyra. The sequence continues at coordinate 56,874 of PVJL010009209.1, forward strand.
TCAATCGGACCGTTAGTGCCTGTACTTCTGATCAGACCGTTATTGCCTGTACTTCTAATCAATCAGACCGTTATTGCCTGTACTTCTGATCAGACCGTTATTGCCTGTACTTCTGATCAGACCGTTATTGCCTGTACTTCTAATCAATCAGACTGTTATTGCCTGTACTTCTGATCAGACCGTTATTGCCTGTACTTCTGATTGGACCATTATTGCCTGTACTTCTGATCGATCGTTAGTGCCTGTACTTCTAATCAATCAGATCGTTAGTGCCTGTACTTGTAGTTAGAAAGCCAGGTTTAGGGGATGCGGCTAATCTCTTAGCTGTGACCTGAGCTGTGCTTTCTGTGGACAAAGCGAGTGGTGGTGCAGACGATGATCTGGAAGGTCTTCCCCGGGCAGACAACCTCCCCTTGTCGCTCATGCCCTTCGCACGTGGATGACCTCAGCTGTCGTGTCTGCTGCACCATTTCTGGGTGAACTTCGGAAATGAAGCCATCGTGCAGATGATCCATAAGCAGAGAGAAAGTAATGAAGCTCAGTTTTGTGCGTCCTTACGTGGTTTTGCTTTCAGAGGCCACAGATCATTTTGGAACCGTGTTGACTTGGATTGAGAGAAAACTCAGGACTGGATTGGCCAAAGGTGATTGTGGAGGGCGTTTCCACGACAGACGTTGTCATTCTGATGGTGTAACAACCCTGTCACTTAGGCTTCAAAGGACAGGTGACCTTTACAGTGCAGGCAGATACACTGAAAGGGTGGTGACGACCCTAGCTGTGCTCCGCTGTCACCGGGGACGGAGCTGGTGACTCGGTCTCCAGTCCCCTCTTTCCACCAGCCAGCAAATGAGGAAGACTTGAAAGTCAGTTCCCAAGGGTCCTGAACGTTTCACTCCTCTGATTATAGTAGAAGTCCAGAAGTTTCTTTCCGCAGAATCTGATCAGCTCACTGCTGTGTCTTGGGCAGACTCAGTACGTGTGGGCTCCTGCGGAAGCCGGGAGTGAAAACCAGGTAGAAATTGGGAGCGGGCACGTGGCTTGCACGCCTGCTCCACGCCGTTTTACCAAAGACGCTCAACCTTCTCCGGAAACGGGTCGTTCCCACCCGACAGCGCAAACGTCCGTGACAGATTGGTATCTCACTCTTCAGCGTGCGTGACCGTCCATCCCACAAACACTTGTCACTGGGCACGGGCTTGAGAGAGCGATCCGGGCTGAGTCCTGCGGCTCGCACGTCCTCCCCAGCAGAGGCGGCTCGGACGACTCCACCACCCTCCTGAGTGTTAAACAGTGAAGTAGCTGGAGCTGCCTGCCGCTCCCCCCGCCCCGGGGACAAACCTGAGCGCCCTCAGATGACCTGTCTTCACGGCCCCACAGAGCCTAACTCGAAGGGTCCAAGCAAAGGACCGCAGATCGAGTATCTTTGTTCTGTCAGCACAAGCGAGCAGAGGCGGGTTCGTGGTCAGGAGAGGCCGAAAGGTTAAATTCCTCTGATGGACTGGCAAGGGTCAGTCAGGAGCGTGACCCTCAGGAATCAGACCTGAGTGTGATGGGGTCAGTCCCCAAACATTCGGCTCCCAGGGGCCTCCGAGGCCGGTTCTGGGTGCCACGTTGGCATACCTGGGCGTTGGGTATCCTTGATGCCGTAGTGGGACTTGTTGGGACCACGTGAGCTTATTGTTTAGAGCGACACCGCCCGGGCTTCCCGTGTGCCAATCCATCGCCCAGGAGCCCGATGGGAAGGCGTGGTCCGCGGGCACACACCCCGTGTACAGGAGAGTGCAGCCCCGTCACCTCCCGGTCACTGAGCTCCCCTCCCCGTCTCGGAGGGGTGCTAGCACGTGTCGGGACCGGCAGAGGGCACTGTGCCCGAGGCCCACGGATCTGGGTTCCGGCCCTGGTGCTGCCAGGGACCTACCTACCAGGTAAGGCGCAGGCGGCTGAGGCTCCTCTGTAACCTCACTGGGCTCCTGCGGCCCAAACGTAATTTGCAGGTTCATGACGTGTCCACGGTGGTCAGCTACCTGGTAACTGTCCGTAAATGGCTACTTCCTGTAACGTCATTATCATCGTCATTCATTAGTTCATGGCCGTGTCGTTGGGCTGTTTGTTCCAAGTCTGCGTCCTCCCAGGACGACAGCAGTCCCGTGTCTGTCTGTCTGTCTGTCCCAGGACAGCAGCAGTCCCGTGTCTGTCTGTCTGTCTGTCCCAGGACAGCAGCAGTCCCGTGTCTGTCTGTCTGTCTGTCCCAGGACAGCAGCAGTCCCGTGTCTGTCTGTCTGTCTCTCCCAGGACAGCAGCAGTCCCGTGTCTGTCTGTCTGTCTGTCCCAGGACAGCAGCAGTCCCATGTCTGTCTGTCTGTCTGTCCCAGGACAGCAGCAGTCCCGTGTCTGTCTGTCTGTCTGTCCCAGGACAGCAGCAGTCCCGTGTCTGTCTGTCTATCCCAGGACAACAGCAGTCCCGTGTCTGTCTGTCTATCCCAGGACAACAGCAGTCCCGTGTCTGTCTGTCTGTCTGT